>JAUMHE010000306.1:1137337-1193239 GCA_032359235.1 Enteromius mattozi
GAATAAATTACATTTTAAAATATATTCACACAGAAAACAGTTATTTTAAATTGAAATAATATTTCACAATATTACAGATTTTTCTGGATTTTTAATCTAATAAATGCAGCCTTGATGAGCAGAAGAAACATCTTTAAAAACCATGAAATATCTTAATGAGCCCACATTTTTGAACGGTAGTGAACATTTATATATACATAATAAATAGTACAAATACATATATTATGTAAACAGAAACTTTTGTTTTGGATGCAACTAATCACGATTAATTGTTTGACCGTACAAAAAAAAAAACTTTTAAAAATTCAAAAATTAAGATCTGAATTTTTTTGAGTGCTATAAGTTTAAGTATTAAAACTAAAACTGAAATGCAAATTAAAATTATTTAAAAAATTTAAAAAATGAATCAAATCTATAGAAAATATGAATTAAAAACATAAAATTACTAAAACTTAAAAAAAAAAATTGTTTTCCAGGATATGGCTTCATATGGAATTGATAAATATTACCATCAGTTACAGTAGGTGTCATATCTCTGTTTTGTTTGTTGGATTCCTGGAAGAGACCACATGATACTGTACTATTTACAATGAAATGATGTTAATTACAGATCATTTAATTAACCATGAATCATTACGTTGTTTTCTAGTGTCTTAATGAGAGGAGAACATTTCAAAAGTCCCTAGGGTGTCCTGCTTTAAATACCACTTCTTCTGACAGGCGTACAGATAAAAGGGAGAGAGATAGCATGAGAGAGGCCCTGGGAACGACACAGCCATGTTTCTCCACCACATGTTTGAGTGTAAGAGGTTTAAGGTCAGAGCACTTCAAATGACCCTGGAAGGCATTCAAACAGCAGTGACCAGCCAAACACCCTCAGCCTGCTCTCAGCTCTAGTGCACACTTCTCAGGCTGGAGCGAAGGACAGAGAGAGGTGGTTTAAAGAGGCAGAGGTTGCTTACATTTCCCTGAGGAGGTGCAGTGGATCACTGATAGGGAACTCTGTGGGTGTGATCGTCTTGTGTGATATTGCGGGATCCTTCTTTCTTTTGTTTGTGCAGACCATCTTTCCTCCAACCCTCAGTCAGATCTGTCTGCAGCACACCTGGGTGTAAGGGCCTCCCATCTCTCTCATCTGTATGTCTGGGTGTCCTGGACTGTTTTCAACTATAAAGTATTTGTGGGCTTCTGATATATTGGTGAAGAGTATAAAACAGTTACGCCAGTTGGAAATTTAGACATAAGAAGAAAAAACCCCCAGAGTTTTCCTATTTTAGAATCATATAAAAATGGAAGGTTGAACTTTTATAATGTCCAGAATATTAATCTCTTTATTATTACAAAACATTTTTTTAGCATTATAAGGAATATATATATTTAGTTATTTGCTAGTGTACATAAACACTGTATAGTTTGTAAAAATGAAACATTAGATATGGTTATAATAATGTAAAACTTGGCAACTTAGTTTCTATTTGTGGCATTACTGGACCTCTTTTATATTGTTACAAAATATTTCTATTTCCAATGAAGGTTTTTATTTTTAACTTTCTATTCATCAAAGAATTAAAAAATGTAATCTGGTTTTACACACAAAATATTAAGCAACTGTCTTCAACAGTAATATAATAATTTTTAATACTTCAATAATAATATAAAAAAATAATACACTTTGAGCACAAAATCAGCATATTAGAAGGATTTCTGAAGGATTGAGTGACACTGAAGAATGAAGTAATGGTAAAATTACATTTAAAATATTTTAAAATAGAAAATAATAATATTAATAGAAAATAATATTTAAATAAAGCTAAATAAATATTTTTAGATTGTAATAATATTTTTCAACATTCATACCATTTTTACTTTATATTTGTGTTTAAATAATTTAGTCTTTGCATTCAAAAAAAAACAAATCTTCTTTGAAAAACATTTTAAAAACTTTTGAACCATAGTGTATTAATCAGAAGACATTTCTTTTAATGGTAAGCTTCTACTTGCATGAAAACGTTTTCTCTTATGGCACTGAAAAGAGAGATTTGTCCCTGCCAGCCCACATCTGTCAATATTCCCAGTGCCTCAGAAAACCTTTGGCGATCAGATTGAAGACATGCCCTGGAAAAGCAGGAATCTGGAATTTTACAGTTAGGATTTGCAGCATTTAAAAAGCAGAGTGTTGAAGTGAAAGTGATAAGTTTTGGGTAGGTGGACTTCTGATATTTAAGTTAATACTCAAACCGAATAAATCAGGGTTTATTTGAATGTTATGGTTATTTTTAGAAATAGTAAAAAGAAATAGAGCTGGTAGTAAAGTACAGAGAACACGTCACCACGTATATGCTGATAGAGAGAATATTGGAGATACATTTAACAGATGGATCGGCCTCTGCTCTTCTCAGTGTAAATGGATACAGCGTAACATAAACTCCAGTTATGAGATCTTGATCGCAGTAGTGTTTCATGTGTGCATGTCTCTGTTTATATTCCTCAAACCCTCAGAGTCTGCAGATTTTAAGTGTGATTACACACACACATTACAGGTAACTGGATCAACATGATGATCATGTTTAAGCATTCAAAGCAGGCAGACCTTATGACCAGAGACAGAGAAATGCTGGGCATCTCACATGTGCGATTCTTTCAGGCCACGATGAAAGCTCTGTTGCTAAGGAAAGTCGGGCAGATGAGAGACTCTGTGTGTGTGTGGTGGGGGGGATGGGGCTGTACGTCCACTCTAGGTGCTAAATTCAATACATGTGTGTTTATGTAGGTGCTGGACTTGGAAGTTTTAGCTATAGCAAGAGAATCAATAAAAAAAATATTTTTTCTAAAAATGAATCATTTTTCAGCTGGATCTCAATATGGAATCTCATAACTGTAGCAAAGAACTTCTTTGGGGGGTTAAAAAAGAATTATATATACTAAGTATCTTGAAGTAATAGCTCTGTTTTCTATTTTTTATATTCATTTGCTTACATACATTTATGCACCTTTTTGGACTGAAGATTCAAATGATTCAGTTCAAACAGGCTGTCCATTTAGACTGATTTGTTTAAATGAATCAACCAACTCTAAACCGAAATCTGATGGAGAAGAGACCTTTATAAAGCAAGTTGGTGAAATAGTGCATGTAAAAAGGGGGAAAAACGATAACCACAGACGAAAGAATAAAAAGCCTGTTGACCTCTCGTTGTTTTGTGGTCAGAAGGAGCTTTGTCATTCTTCTGCCACAGAGCTGAGCATGGAAAGGTCTGGAATGCCCCAAAATGTTTGGGAGCGTAACGGACTTCTTACAAGCCTGCCAGTTAACCTACTCCACCCCAAACACACACACACACACACTCGCCTGGTTTAACCCTGACTCCCTCCTTCCCTGCATATAGGTTTATTACATTGATGCCAGATTGTGAGCGGGGGGAATTGAGAGGGCAGTTAAAAGCAGCATAATCAACATCATAATTCATGTTCCAGTAGAGATGTATCTCAACATTTTAAGCAAGCACAGAGTATACATTTCTGATGTTCCTTGTCTTGATTTGATTCATTTGTTCGTTTGTACATCCATTCATTCACTCATGATCTCCTGATCTGTTAAAAATTTTTTTAGTTGCAATGACTGAATATGATATAACATGATATAAAACTGGAAAATCACACTAGATTTATGAAGAAAAAAATAGGGAAAGCAGACAGAAAATGTATATTTAAAAATAAAATAGTTTATAGATATAAAATAGTATTATTATTGATAATATTATTAAATTAAAATTTGCCAAATGTAACATTATTATTTCAGCTGAATTTTAAACACTAGTTGGAAGTGAATTAATAAATTACAATTATTTTATGTTGTTTTATTTTGTTACGTATTTCACTTTTATGTTTATATATCCACCAATGGTCTGTTATTTATATATTCCAGATAATAGGATGACTATGGAAACATTTAATGGTTTAAAATGTTTTATTGATGATGATGATAATAATAATAATAATGTTTACATTACGATACTAAGTAAATAAATTGTAAGGATAATTTTATTTTGATGTTTTATGTTATGTATAAAACAGTACACTACTTCATTAATAGATTTTGAATAATTTTATATAAATGTGTAAATATCATCTTCATGAGTTCGTACTTCCTCATAATACGAATGAAGCAAAGCATGTTTGGCTTGCTGTCCAGGGGGCGAGCCGGGAGATTGGCGGACTCCGAGTCCTATTAGTTTGAACCCCTGCGAGGGCAGAGCTCGGCGTCCGGCTCGAACCCCGCATGCCCCCCGGTGGAGGAAGGTGCGGAACGAAGGCGGAGAAGGGGCGGAGGAGGGATGCGTAACGAGATACGTAAGGGAAGGAAACGGGCTTATTTAAGGTGGAGGCGTTTAGACTTGATTGGATGGAAACGAAGTAGGCTGATTGGGGAAATGCGGAGCCAGCCGTGGCTAATTATTCGTGCGTGCTCCTCCCGAAATTTGTTTATCAACATCACTTATTTTAAAAATATTTTACATATTTATAATACATTTCATTTTCACTTATACAATAAATGTAAATCCTATATACTATAATTCTATAATCTGTATATTGTAAATGATTTAAATTATAAATATATATATATAATATAAAAACTTTATACTGTTGATCTATACAGTCATATTTTAGAACAAGAGGATCACTATGTTATATGTATGATATTATGTACTAGGCTTTCCTTATTGATGAGTCGATGTGTTTTTGAATTTAGTTATGAGAAAAGGTGTCCCTTACTGAATAAACAAACATGCAATGCACGGGGGATATAATGTGAAACTTTTAATGATGCTCTAATTCTTAAGTTATCCAGTTTCTTGAATAACCATTATGCCTGTTAAGATAATAGAAAACAGTCATAGATCTGTGTGCGTGCTAAAGTGACTGACGTCACCCCTGCAGGTTTTAGTGGAGAATTCGGTTCTCAGGGAGAAAGGCAGGCTGCGGTGGGCTGTAGCGGAGGTGCTGTTTAAAGCAGGCCGGCTGGTTAGCCTGCTGGGCCACTGGAGACAGTAATGGCAGGGTAGCGAGCCAGAGAGAAGCCCTCATTCAAGCTACACTCAAAACGCTGATCTCTAATTAGCATCCTAGACCCAGTAGGGTGGTTCCTGCATATGCGCGTGTGTGTGAGATAGAAAGAGTGTGTGTTTGCGTAAATGTGTTGTTTTTTGTCTTTGCGACCTCCATTATCACTCTCTCTTTGTCCTCCTCAGCTCTGTTTGTCTGTGTGTGAATGTGAGTGAGCGTTTCTCTGGCTTCTTGGCGACTACAGCGATCTGCAGGGTTAAAACGTCCCTCTCAAGGATCAGATTACCAGACAAAAACTCAGACAGAGAGAGAGGGTGACAGGAGGCAGAGGATTGAGGGGATACATGAATTGTCGTGCAGGAAGGAGTGAGGAAGAAATACAACGAGAGAGTGTACATTTTTTTAGCATTTAAGATCATGAGGCATCTTTTCCCTGAAATCAATCTCATTATTTCCACCCCGGCCACGGGAATCTATGGCAGCCACGGACATCGAGTCAGGTAGAGTGAGTTACGCATGTGTGTAATGTTTCAGATTGCTTAGAAATATTGTGTGTTAGTTAATGTTCTTTAAATTAATACCTGATTTACAAATCCTTCTGTCTGGGTGTTAGCCAAGCAAAGTGTTTTACATTTGTAGTTCAATCCTTTTAGGTTCATTGGAAAGTGTGTGTGGGCATCTTTTGAGGCTGATTTTGGTTTATTTTTTTCGTATGTTTGTTTGTTTTTTTTTAAACTCAAAGCCCAGGAAATCAGTGCCTTGTCCTTAGACTTCACATTTGTCTGAGTTTAGATGATGAAAGGATTTATAATGAATGCTGAGGATTCAACAGGCAACAAAGAAAGAGAAAAGCAAATGCTGATTCACTTTTATGCACTCTGTAGACTAATATCATAGATAGATAGATAGATAGATTAGTTCCCTGATAGATAGGCTAGATCTAGTCCTCTGTGACTGATAGGGGTTAAAGGTCACTTGTACCGTTGTGTGGTTGGTGTGTTTGAGTTGGTGTGTGTGTGTTTGTTTGTGTTTTCTTTTGTTGTCATAGTAAGATCTGAATGATGGTGGCCACCCAGGAGTGAGAGGATGGTGTTAAACACAGTTATCAGTTACTCTGGTTAGCCACCATGACCCTGAACAGATCCAAAAATGTACAGTAAATGTACAGTATTAAAAACCTATAATGTGTGGGCTTCATAGACCTGTGATGTGGTTCAAAAATCACTGCTAATGCTCTTTTTTTCAGTTCAAAGATGTTTCTGTATATTGTTTCTACTGATGAACAGAACTTAATAACACGTTCCATAACATTCATGCTGTATCCTTGGAAACAGAGGCTCAGATGATGTCTAAAGGTTTTTAAAAAAGTCTTGTCTCTGTCTGTCTTTCAGTTGGGATGACAGTAGTTCAGTCAGCAGTGGCATCAGTGATGCTGTTGATACTGATGACATCAACACCAGCTCCTCTATAAGCTCTTACGCCAACACCCCCGCCTCATCCCATAAGGCTCAGAACGGACAGGTATGACCCATGCACATTTGCATTAACATGCTTTATTTATGAACACTCTGATCCAGTATCCCATCCAGTGCGTGCACCTTTTTGTAAAACCTGAAGTTTGGAGCTCATAAGCATCCTAACATACTAAACTTGTGTTTTCTGTTTGCACTTTATTTGCACGATACTCTGATATTTTACTAACTATAAGCAGCTTTGCAACTACATGTCAGTTAACTCTCATTAGAGTATTAGTAGAGGTTAAGGTTTGAGTTAGTAGAATAACTTTCCATGTACTTTTAAAGTACTAACAGCACATCTGTTTTCAATGCTGATGATAATAATAAAAGTAAATGCTTGAGCTTCCACCAAATCAGCATATTAAAATGATTTCTCTGCATCACTTGAGCTACATCTCAAACACAAAGAGGTTGTTCTTCTGTGCACTGGCTGTGCTACCGCTTTCTTGCTTCTCATGAAACCCCCTTCTCTTTCTGTTTACTTGAGCCCAACTCTCACATTCCCTTGCTTAAGACCCTCATAAAGTGCTAAATAGGTGCTGTTGATTCCATAGACACTTGAGTCAATATTTGAACACAAGCAATTGACATGCCACGTCACAATAAAACATTGGAACAAATCTGAGGTCTAAAGCAAAGAAGTTTGACTCAAGCTTCACTTCTACATTCTTCTGGACTGTGATTTCTAATTATATTGATATGGTAAGCTTGGTAAGTGTGGGTGGAAAAAAACCCCTACAAACTCTAAAACCACCAAATCTACTGCCTTGAGCTGTTTGTTGTTTTATTGCAGATGTGTTTGTTTTAAAATAGAATTAAATGGGGAGTTATAAGTAAATATATTGATGACTAAGAACTCAGTAATACAATTTGGAAACTAATTCCCTTAAAAAGTTGAAGTCACCTTAATACCAATAAATACCATTATCCATTTAGCCATTTGCAGTATTTCTATATCACATCAAATCTGAAAACTTGCTAATATGCATATAATAAATCGTTACACTTTATTTTGATAGTCCACTTTAGACATTCTACTAACTATAAATAACTACATGACAACTACATGTCAGCTAATTTGCAGCTACATGTCTCCTAACTCTCAGAGTAGACTGTTAGGGTAGGTTTAAGGTTGGTAGAAAAAAGTTTACATACACTTGAAAAGTTTCTGATAGTCAGTATGTTGTGGACCCATCAAAATATAGTGTTAGAAGTTATTAAGCAGACAGTCTACTAAAACTCTAATGACTGGACGTAAAGACATGCAAGTTACTTAGTGTTAGTATAATGTCTAAAGTGGACTATTGAAGTAAAGTGTTATCAAAAAGTCTGTCCTAAAATGTGGTGCCTAATTCCTGTTCTGTAAATCAAGTAATATTTGTATTTTTTAATATTGAGAGATTTATAATATTGATTGTTTTGTGTAGCCTCAGACAGATGCAGAAAAGCATTCAGCAGTCGAACGCAGCACAGCTTGGTCCAGTGATGAGGTCAAGATGAAGTCAGATGGGGGTTTGGATTGTGGAATCAAAATGGAAGGGGGTCTGAAGTGGCGACGGAACCCCTCAGATGTGTCTGAGGAGTCAGATAAGAGCAGCTCTGGACGGAAGACCGCACCTATCACTCAGACGGGCTCCTGGAGGAGGGGCATGAGCGCACAGGTGGGAGTGACCTCACCACGGACGAAGAGTACAACTGTGACCACAGGAACCGGCATGATTAAGACACAAGGGACGGGTAGGTGTTCTCTTCACAAGAGTTTTGAAAAGGCTTGAAATTCAAATCAAATCAAATGATGAGATTTAATCAAATTATGTGCTGCATGTTTCACAGTGAATTTTTATTTAGTAGTAGTAATAATAGTAATAATGCAATTGTTATTAGTATTATATACTCATACTTTTATACAATTAAAAACTACAATCAAACACAGCAAACCTGGAGCTTTTTTTTTCTATAATTTGCGTTTTAAATCCAAGTTTTTATCGAAATAAATTCTATTTCCGCCCCAAGTCATGCAGCCCTAGTTATATTTAATCACACATTGACATCCTACACACAGCGTTAACTTTATCTGCAAGTTTTATGCATTATCAAGCATTATCAATCCAGCTGTAACATTCTTTTGTCCGATAGGTAAAACAGATGATGTTAAGGTCTCCGAAAAAGGCCGCATGTCTCCCAGTTCCAACATCGTCCAGCATTCCTCCTCCGACGCCGGTCGAAGCAGCGGAGACGAAGCCAAGAAAACACCCTCAGCCCGAGTTCCCACAAGTACATTCGGTTTCAAGAAGCCCAACGGCGTCCATGGCCCGGCCACCGTTGTGAGCACCTCCAGCATCACTCTGGTGACAGCGAGCGGCGCCACCATCACCAGCGGCTCTGCCACCCTGGGGAAGATTCCCAAATCCTCCGCCCTCCTGGTGGGTGGGAGAGGGTCGTTAAAAGGGGCTATGGATGGTTTGCTGCCCCCTCAGGAGGATGGCTACCTGTCCCCCAGTGCTCGCTCAACGCTGCAGTACCGAAGCCTACCTCGACCCTCCCGTTCAGGAGCCGCGGCCCGTAATGGAAACCGATCGTCGACAAGCAGCATCGAGTCAAGCTTGATCTCCCGGACACCCGTCCTTACAGCCGTCACGACCAGCAAACCCAGAGATTCTGGCACTAAAACCAACGGGCACTCAATCCAAGCCAATCAGACAGACAAAGAGAAGGGCGTGGCCTCAGACATGGACAACCTGAGAACCAATCCGATCGTTTCGGGAGGAGGGGCGGCAACTATCCCACAGACAGCGAGACAGGGAAACAAGTATAGCGAGGTGTCGTCTCCAACATTGCGAAGGTACGAAAAAAGGGACGGGGGCTACTTACCACACACAGAATCTTCACCCTCATATATCAGAGTTTCCATTGACGCTTCCTCAATTAATGACTCCATTCGTCTTCTCGGGCCCCTCTTACATAGCCAAACATGTGAAAGAAGGAATGAGTTTTTGTAACCTCCTCCAGCTCCGTGATTAGGGTCTTTCTGAAGCTGTTTACATAACCTGCTTTATGACGGTCATGGATCACGACTCTCCAGGGTGGCTTGCGTTTCTCTCTGTGCTGCTCGTGTTATTGATGAGCAAAGTGCTTTTAATCTTTTTCCACTGTTTTTAGGGATAGAAGCACATTGTTCTCTTTAGCTTCAGGGTTAAAAGGGACATAGTGAACATTAAAGGTTGGAAATAAAGAGAAATGGGACTAAAAATCACACTCATACTTCAAAACTCATAAGTCCTGACCTGCACGTTTACATTGTGTATAAGACACATTTTTTTACCATTCTTTTTAAGATAGATATCTATTATGAAAGAAACTAATGCTTTTATTCAGCATTTTTTTTAAAATTCAAAATAAATGCTAAACTTTCTATTCATCAAAGAATACAAAACAAATAAAAATGCAGTTTCTACAAAAATATTAAGCAGCAAAAGTGTTTTCAACATTGATAATAATAAGAAATGTTTTTGAGCACCATATCAGCATATTACTATTATTTGAGTAATGGCTTCTGAAAATTCTTATTACATAAAAAAAATAAATTTCAAACTAAAATAAAATTGAAAATGGTTAATTGTAAAATATTTTGCAATGCTGTTTTTTAGCTTTATTTTTATTGATTTTTTTAAAAAAGAAATGTTTGTAGTACAACATTATTATGTAGATTTTACATAATTTTAAGTTCAGGTTTTTTTATGCAGTATTTATATTTGATTTTATTTCAGCTATATTCCAAATACTTAAAAAAGGTTAAGAATAAATAAATACAATTCTGTTTTACTGTATTTTCGATAAAATTGGTGAGCATAAAATCTTACCGACTGCACATTTTTTTGAACAGTAGTGTAATTTCTTGGTGTAAACTAAAACGTCTTTCCGTTTTCTTCCTTGTCTCTTTCAGAAATGAAAGAATATTTATATTATTTTTACTCTTACACCTATACATGACTTCTCATTCTTTCTGTTTTGCTGTTATTATCTGATTTACTGAATCTTTGGTTTTATTATATTCTCTGTTTCTCAGACTTTTTGGAGGTAAGGCTGCTAAACAGGCCCCGGTGACCTCTGCAGAGAGCATGAAAAACTCAGTGGTCATCTCCAACCCCCACGCCACCCTTGGGCACACCCAGTCTTCCGGTGGGCCCCTGGACTCCCCCTCCACAGTACCAGGCAGCGGTGGCAGCAGTCCCCTGTACGGGGGTCGGGGTGCCAGCATAGGGGGCAGCGAGCAAGCTTCGAGCCCCGGTTCGGTGTACTCTACGGGTACTGGAACCTGGGGCACCACCATCAGCAGCTCTTCGGCTCTTGGCTACCCCTCCGTCAGCAGCATGCACACCAGCAGTGAGTCCATCGACATGTCTGTGGGCAGCGGCCATCACCGTGATGATGTCCACCAAGTACTGATGAGGACGGGCAGTGCCAAGACAGGCATGTCAGAGAGGTGAGTCAGGAAGAGACTACAAATAAACTTTAATCTGTGAGACTGGTTTGGATTAACATTATAAATGAAATACTCTATTATAATTCAGAAATCGAAGTACTAATCTGAATCAGATTTTGATTCTGAATTAGAAATAACTCTTGATTCTGAAAAAGTAACATTTATACTGCAAGGTTTAGGGGGGTAACCACATTTTAATGTGGAAATAAATGTCCTATATTACTTTTTGCTTGTGTGTACAGAATCCAGAAGTAAAGAAACATGACATTTGCAGTGTGTACGTGGTTTATAAAATTCATATTTCTGAATCGGAATCCCAATCTGAATTAGAATTCTGGATTTGATACAGAGCTAATGGGAAATTCCTATCCATTCAGTTTAGGTTTGTAAATCTAGAAACTGATTGCTTTTCAGTAATATTTATTACACTGTAATAGTATTCATTCAATTTTTTAATTATATTGAATGTAATTAGGTTTTATTTTATTTTTTATTATTATTAATATTTTATATATTATTTTATTTTAATTTTACATAGTTGCATTTCTAATTTTTGTTGAAGATTTTAAGATTGGGGGGGGGGGGGTTCAAATGTTTTTGCTTGCATAACAGTAATATTTAAAAATTGTATTTAAACTAAATAATTTGATGCTTGTTCATGTAATTTTATGAATTATCATTTGAAGTTAGAATTTTAAGTTTACTCTTTTTTTTCTTTATTCTTAATATTCAATGTTTAATTAGTTGGTGTTTGTTGAGAAAAAAAACCTCAGTGGCTGGTTATAACTTTATATGATTAAAATTGATGTTCTATCACAGTGCTCAGAATAACAACTCACTTTATCAAGTTGACGAACCTGATACTGCAGTGTGGAAGCCTCTTGGGGTGTCTCTAATTCTGTATTCATCTCTTCTCCAATGCTCTGTTTGTCTATCAACCCTCTCCTCTCCCCTCTACTTTCACCAAGTCCCCTCTCCTCTCCCTCTGCGAGTCCTAAATTCAACCGTAACACATTGCCTCGGAAGCAAGACAGGTAAAATGTTCGATAGCTTTTGAATCGGCTTATGCTGCTTTTTAATAATGACATGGCTTTGTGTCTTTGTGTTTGCGTAATTTTAAAGTTTTAAAGACCCCATGCAATCAAAAATGAGGTTTTGCGGCTTTTAGTCTATGTCTCATTTAAATGCTAGAAATGCTCAAAGAAAAACAGACCAAAAATAAGTTTGTGATAAAAGTGTCCCGGTTGAGGTTTTGCAGGGATGTGACGTAAACTTAAGGCTACTGGCCATTTGTTTTGTTTTTTTAAAAAAGGACTTCCTGTTTCAATAGGAAATATGTCAACATGATAGAGAACTACGATTGCCAAACCATTTCATGAGGTCTTTAATTACACCCTTGTTGTTCTAGCGACACCTAGTGGCAAAATTCATAACTTTCATCAATCAAAGCCAGAGCTTTGATTACAAAGATGGTTTGTTTGCTTTATGATTAATGTGACAGCACAAATCAAGACCAGCTTTTCTTTGGACTCTTAGGAGTTCTTAAAGGACAGATTAAAGGATAATCATCTTTAATAGTTCAATCATAATTGAATTAAAGCATATTATCTGTCTGGACCAACCCCTCGTGATTGAGTAAGCTCTACGTGTTCCTCTCCTCCCTCGCTGTTTTCATTTCATCTGTCTCTCAGTGACTCCTGCAGTGATAGAAACACGCTTCCCAAGCGGGGACTCAAGTACAGGTGCATTGTGGGAATATGCAGATCCTGCTCACTGTCCTTATTGCACTTGCACTCACGTTCCTTTCTGTTCTGTCTCTTTCTCTCTCTTTGCACATGCTTCTATGTTTTATTATGCAGTGTGGCTACACTTTTATTTCTGAGCACTGTTTTCTGTTGCAGTTACGGTCTGAGCGCATGGCACTTGTCACTTTTTGTACAGAGTTTTTTCACTTTATGGAGTACTGTATGTAAATTAGCAGCTTTTTTGGAAATTTGTTTTTCTTCCCACAGTTTTATTGCTTTTTTTGTCTGCATTGTGTGATCAAATCAAAATTTTATCCCAGCTTTTATTTGTAATTCCATTTACACTTTCATGATATTGATGAATTACAAATAATTCTGCACATTATGAAAATTAAAATTTTATTTGTTTAAATAGCAAAAAATAGGCAAAATATATATATTATATAATAGTATATATAATCTTAATAATAGATGTTCTAAAATGTAAAGATTTAAAAATGTAAAAAAAGTTGGTCAGATTTAAAAATAAAATTCATAAATAAACATTTTCAGCATTATTACTCCAGTCTTCAGTCTCACATTATCCTTCAGATATCATTCTAATATGTGGATTTGCTAAATATATTTGTGGAAACCATTATACTTTTTAAGTACTCTTAGATTAATAATCATTCATATAATTACACTGATAATGATTAATAAAAAGCTCAAAAGAACAGCATTTACTTTAAATTAAACTTCATGTAACATTCTCATTGATTTAGGGTCTTTCGTTCAATTTAATGTTGCTGAATATTTGCTGTAGTGTAAATATATACATTTTTAAAATAAAAATATTAAAATATATAAAATGACTTTACACGCACTAAAATTATATTGATTGGTCAGGTTTCAGATTACAGTGAAACAGTGAGATTTGAGTGCCGGTATCTGATTGGATGATCCTCTTGTTTCAGGTACGCCCCTTCACCACAGCTGCGTCAGGAAGAGGCACGTGATTGGCTGCGCTCACATTCGGCCGGTGGATTGCAGGACTCAGCCAGTAACTCTCCCTTCTCAACCGGCTCCAGCTTGACGTCACCATCCGGAACGCGCTTTAACTTTGCACAACTTGGTAAAATGCTTATATTGTGAATATACAATATTGGATATAACATTTTCTCTCCATATTCTGATTTACGACTATGCAGGTATTTTTTCTGAAGAGCATTATACTTACTTTTAGGCTTTACTTAAGTGTGCACTTTACTTTAAATACATTTTTGGTAATTTACCAACATGGTTTGTCTGAAATGATATTACAAGCAGCAGACCATCCTAGAAGTGAATGTGTCATTTTGACTATTATTATGTGTCATTGTGTGTTATACAGGAAGCCCCACCACAGGTGCTCAGATTAATCTAGCCAGCCTGCGCAACAACAGCCTGACCAATCAGGACAACCCGCTGGACAGCCATGGTGATTCCCGTCTGCGTAACTCCTGCATGTCGCTGGATGAGAAGACCCGCACCATGAGCCGGTCGGGATCCTTCAGGGACGGGTTCGAGGAAGGTGAGATCAATAATTGCAAGAGACAGTGGATTCATAATGCACTTCTCTGGAATCTAAATATTGGGTGAAATAGTCCGTTTATAATACGGTTAATGTATTTATGTCAATACTTTTCAGTACTGAACCGTCTTAAATGATTTTTGCATTATCATATCCATGCAATAAATGCAATGATTTATAATTTAGTCAAAACAACATTTTGGAAGTCTCTACATGTCAGGAGCACCTGTATAATACTTAAAAATGTTGTCTAGGTTGGCAGATCACTCATTGTTTTGTAAACATAAAAGAAGGTATTCTTTTATAAGAAGGTAAATATCTGCAGCAGCTTGTAAGCTTGAATCCATGCTGAAATACATCTCACAGACAGCTGAATCCTGCATAAGCCTGTCTGTCTATCCTCAGTCTATTCACCCATTAGACTAAACCAACAGTCTCTGTTCTCCTCTCTTTTACTGACACACGTGAAATAATCATTGTGTACATGAAGCTTTATCTTACATTTTAAGTCATTCCAATTTTCCACTCATCCGCGGACCACCTGTTTATGCATTTACCTCTTATGAGTCTCTACTTTAAGAGCGGAAAGATGTTTGCCAGAGACATTTAAGCCATAAACTGGCCCCTGCAGAAAGGTGTAAAAATGACACAGTAACCCAGTATTACCCAACTGTGCCTTTTGTGACATCTGAAACCAAATACAGGCTGAAAGCCATGTACGTTCTCTTAAGAATAAAAAATATGATACAGTATGTTTACCACGGACAGGGGACTGAACTCTGTGACTCTGAAACATGAGCGCTGTAAAAGTCCCAGAGGGATTGTGGGAAGAGGTTTGAGAGAGGACTTGATCCACACACAGGAAGTTAAGAAGATACATTTCATATCCTCTGCCTCTGGCAAAAGTTATCTATCTATATATCTACCTACCTACTTACCTATCTATCTATCCAGCTATCTATCTGTCTGTCTTTGAGATATCTTGAAGTACCGCAAATACCAGTAAATGAAAATAATTTACTGGCCATGTATGCTTATGTAGAATTAATTTACGCTTACATTTGAATTAAATGATAATCATTCAGTACCATGGTGTATTTCAAAGCATGGTGTACCTTGATACCATGTTTTTGTTGTTGTTTTTTGTGCATGTCTTTCCTAAACAACCATAACACACTCATGTAGGCAATAATGAATTTTCTCTTCCCCTAAACCATCCATCCTGTCTTTCTCTCTCCCTCTCTCTCTCAAACACACATCGCTCTCTGTTTTGGTTTTCTGGGTGGTCCTCAGCCGAGTTTATAAGCGTCGCTGCTCTTTCATTCTCACATCTATAACCCCGCCCACATCACGCCCAGCCAGCCGTTCGGCCTTTCCTCAGGGCTGATAGGGCATGAGGAAGTGCCAGGGACCCGTGGGTGGACTGTGTTTGGGCTGCTGTCTGTGGTTTGTTTGGGAAATGATTTGAAGTCACACCCTGAACTCACAGTCACGATCAGTGTTACTGATGTTGTTATTACCTCTGATGAGTCACATCTTGTCAGGGCAGGTGAAAGTTTAATTAGAGGTTTCAGTTGTTAGACACAGTGTGTGTGGGTTGATGCTTTTGTCTGTGTTTGTTTGTCTGTGTAGGTTAGCGGGGGGTTAACGTTGCAATTAGTTGTTTTAAAAAGTGAGCATTCGTAAAATGTCCTGTGTACTTTAAAATCTACTACTTCCAAAAGGTCGTAATTTTATTGTTGAAATACACTGACTTTATCTGATGTGCTTACATTTGATATAGGTTTTTTATTATGTTGCTTAGCAACAGTCTGTTACGTCTCAACGTTTCTTAATTACTATACTTTTATGTTTTCTCCCTTTAGTTCATGGATCATCCCTCTCGCTGGTGTCGAGCACCTCTTCTGTTTATTCAACGGTGAGTTTGTGTGTGTTTGTTTTAAAATTATATTTTTACTCTTTCTTTGGAAAAAGTCTTCCGTAATAAACATTCCAAATTCCAAATCATACAATCTGAGCCCACATTGTTGTCCAGTTTACATGCGATAGATAGATAGCTTTATTGTGTGAAAATGTAAGTTTCAGGCAGTGATTATATAGGATGAATGGATAAATGAAGTGTGCCACACCTCCAGATGGGCGGCTCTACTTACCTGCAGAGGTTTTTTAACAACAGTCTCTCTCTGGCACACGTGTAGTGAGTCTTCAGTTCAAATGAGGTTGGCTTCAGGTAGAGGAGGTAGCTAGACACGTACTTGGGTAATATAGATTTGTTTAGGAAGGATCAGATTTGTTGAAATATAAAGAGTGGAAAGTCATGATGATGGCGACTCTCTCTGTGGGGAGAGCTGTGACTTCTTGGGGATACACGGTAGGAACCTTAGTTTTTAGATCGCTCTTATTCTGTATTTCTATTTTTTATGTGACATATTATTACAGTTCATTCATTCTTGGTTATGTACCAGTAAATAAAGTATGTAGTGACTTGAAAAGTGTCTTGTTGGGGTGAACAATGCAGAGAATTGTCTCTACAGTCCGTATGAAGTTGGAGGCTGTAAGGTGTGTTTGTTTGTGTATGTGGGAAACAGCTGTCATGCAGAAACATAGCGTCTCTTAAACACTCTTAAACTTGAAATACTCTGTGGTCCTTTTGAAAGTACAGATGCATTCTGTACCACAGAGCACTGAACATTCATCAAAAGACAGATATAATAGCATGGTAATCTTTGGTCTCAGAGATAACAAAAGCTCAGAGATTTCAAACAAACCTCTTCTGGTCAGAGTTGCATTGGCATAGTCTGGTTGAACAAATACATTTACAAAAAGCAAGATTTGATTAAACCGAAACCTGTTACACACCGCTGGGGTTGTCCCACGTGTCATATGATGCTGTGACGGATAGACAATGCTGCTATTTTAATATCACTGTCAGTCTAGCATGTCGGACAGGTGTCAACGGTAAAGAAATCATTAGGGTGGGTGTCATTGCCTGCGTGTTTGCCAGACGACATACAAAGAGCTCTAGTATGCTATTGTTGTCTAGAAGAAACATTTGTCTGCAAGCATGCTTATTTACCTGAAGATTTTAAAATCTGGAAATTAACACGTTTTAAGATTTTGAAAAAAGTTTAGAGTGAAGAAATGTTATGATATGAATCAGAAATATTTAATATTGAATTTCTAGATCACTATTCAAATTAGCTTGTTTGCTTATTTTGTACAAAAGGTCATGTGTTCTGTGTTCCACTGAATCTGCAGTTACACAAACTTTATTTTTGTTTTTAAATTCTGTTTTTCACTCCAGTTATTATGCTCGTAATATGTTGTAAAATAAAATAAATGTTTTTTCTTAAATTGTTAAAAGGAAACATATTTACTAGTGCTCTCATACCTGTGTATTTAAACTACTTTTTTGTACATACAATTTGTTTTTGTGTCGCTATCATTGTGCTTCTAGGTGATTTCCATTGTCTAGTTACCAACTTTAGTGTTACCACCAACACTCAGTCATATTCAAATGTGTCCAACTTCCTGTTTGTCTGCTGGAGTACCAGTAGAGCTGAGCTCATAAATCACAGGAAAAGGAAAAATCCCTCTTTAGAGCTTTAGGGTTGTCATTCTGTTCACTTTTCAGGTGTGCGTTGCTCTCTCTGGTGTTCATTTTATACCCTCAGGAGAGAAAGCAGCTAATTTTTCAACTCTTAAACAAGAAAAGCTGTGCAAATACGCAGTATAAACGTGCCAGTAACTTCTCTTGTCTTTCTATTTTAACAGACGGAGGAGAAATCACAGTCAGAGGTGAGGACATGTTTTTCCTTTCGCAAAAAACAACACACGCGCGGCCCCCCACATACCTGTGAACCGCACAGCCGTCACCTGTAGCGTGTTTATTCACCACCATTGACCTGTTGTGAACACAAACTGTGGGCGGATTCACGGTCGGCTCTCATTTCGCCGCACATCTCTGTGATCTTCACATCCACCTGTGAAACACACCTCTGTTCTGTACATACACCTGCAAACTGTTTCCTCCCTTTGATACCAAATCACACAGTTCTCTTTCCACGACACACCTGGATCCCTTGTGTGTGCCTCCTTTTCCTCTTCTTTTCATCTGTGTTTTTTTCTTCCGCTTTTCAACCCGTTTCTCTTCTGCATTTTTTTCTCCAGATCCGTAAGCTGCGTCGAGAACTGGACGCCTCTCAGGAAAAGGTGTCCGCCCTGACAACGCAACTCAGTGCTAATGTAGGTGGACACAGATACAAAGCTCTTTATTCTTTATTGTATCTGCAGGGCATAATTAATTCACAATTCAATATCTAGTGTCAGTTGTCATCCTGAGGCATCTTATAAATGGTGTTATCGTAATCCCAGTGACGCCTGTGTGGGTTGTGTATTTGATTAATGTCAGCGCTGATCATGACTTCATAGGAGTTTCCATTTGTCGTTATATTATCATACAATAGCACTATGCCTTAAGCAACACTGGCTATTGTTAAACATTTTCCTTCACTTAACTAACTTACCTATGTACAGTAGTTAAACCTGTTATTTAAAAAAAAAAAAAAAACAGTTTCTTACTGTGTAATACAGGTATGGGAAATAAAGTCGTAATTAATACAGTTAGAATTAAAATTAGTAGCATTTGCAAAAAACAATAGTCACAATTTTGAGGTATTAAGTTGAAATAATGAATAATTACATTCCTGAGGTACAACGTTTATTAGAAATACTATAGCCGCAATTTTGGGGTATAAAAGTGACTAAAGTAAGATATAAAATTAGGTATACAATTCGCAGTTATGAGAAAAAAATAACATACAACAGAAAAAGTCACAGTTAAAAAAAAAAAAAAAAAAAGACTGGGGGCCACTGTATTTTTATAAAATGTAACATACTAGAACAAATTATAATATACTGTGAGACTAATTCAAGTCAGAACAGATCCGCGCCATTTCCACCAGAGAAATTGGCTGTGTTTGATTTGATGATTTATGGCTATAGACAAAGGGGAGTACAGACCATGTTCAGTGTTTTTGATATGTCCTCCTAAAGATAAATGTATGTGTAAATCATACAGACAGGTCCCTTATGCCTAAGGCAAAGGAATCCTGTCTTGTAAGTACAAACAAGACCAGATTTATTTTAGAGGTACTAACAAAAGAGGAGTTTAAACATGCACTATACAGAAAAGATTTTCTATTTTTGTTGCATTTTTTTTTTTTTCTTTTCTATTTCAAGATTGTGTGTAATGGTTTCTGACGTAACTTAGTACACCATGAACTTGTCAACAGTGTAAAATTTTGACTGGCGTGGTGGAATGAGGTGAAGGATTCTTTGTGTGTGCAAGACTTATAAAACATTGTTTCGGTTTAATAATTATATTTAGTATGCAGACAAAACACTTTAGTGAGTGTTCAGCTACAGAACAGTGAGAAATATTTAAATAGAAAAAAACAGGGCCCTTGAGAAGGCAGTAAAACATGTCAAGGCCCCAGGCGGCCTCTTTGCTTTGTCTGTCTCAGTTATCAGTGTTAGGAGGAGCTTCATTGCTGCTTAATATATCACTGTAGTTTAGTTATCAGAATGTGAGCTATCTATGGAACAGCAGAAGAGCTTTAGTGATGTTTGCTCTGAAGGGACCGGCCCTCTGATCTGGCTCCCTTTGAACCGCTACCCTTCCCATGGGTGCCCAGAGAAACACGCTCCCTCTCAGAAAGAAAAATATAGACAGGGAGGCTTCACAGAGACAAATCACAGCTCCCAAGACCCTCTTGGATGTGAGGTGAGGCAATGACCCAGAAGAAAATTGTATGCTTAGTGGAAATTTTGGAAAATTTTAACTCTGATTCTCATATTTGCTTTAAAATACCTCATTACAAATAAAACACCAAAATTGTCTCATTAATTCCTATGTAAAAAAATAATCTTTATCTAAAAATTTGGTCAAGCATTTGATAGGAAATGTTTGAGTTTATATTTAAAATCGTTTAATTTCAAACGCTGTTATCTGAGCACTATTAAGGACATTGTTGAAATCACTTTTGAAATTTTTAAGGATGCATGTGCAAATATTCAGCTTGACTTGAGAAAAAGTCTCCATTCAGTCTCCATTTATTGTCATTGAGGTCTGGTAGAAACAGCTGAAACTCTTAAAAAATGGTTAAGAGATCATTTGTAACTGTTCTTAAGGGAAGATTAGATTTAGAAGGAAAGCTGAACTGGAACGAAAGGGTAAATTAAGTCTGTGTTGCCGCATGCAGGTCTGGGACATGGGCCAAAGTTTAGACTGAACATCTAAGTGTTTGTTTAAAGATAAAGAGTGTTTAGTATGCTTTAAGCTTTGCTGCTTCAGTTGAACATTTCAGTAACCAGGCAGCTTCACTGGGCCTGCATTTGATGCAGCTTCGAATGAAATAATCACGCTTTTGAGGTATACAATTTGCAGTTATGAGAAAAAGGCTGCATAGCAAATAATCATACTTGTAAGTTAAATGACTTATTAAATCACTTAAGTCTCAATTAAGAAAAAGAAACGCTACTGGGGCCCACTGTTTATTTTGAAAGCATACTAAACATAAAATGATATTATACATAAAATTCTATGTTAATGCGAGACTACGAAGAAAAGTTTAAATCAGAGCAGGGAAATGTTCTGTTGGGGGAAAAAATGGGAGGGTGGTAGGTGGAAATTTAAGCTTTTCTCCTTCTGTTGAACATTTCAATAACTAGGCTTCTCCCACACAGGTCATGCAGTTCGTGCAGCTTTGATCGAGTACATTTGTGACTGTTCTTATCATCTCAAGGAAAAAGCTTTGCTAAGACATTTAATTTAACCACCTTGAAGGCAGATTGCACAATGTCTGTGTGTTGTGTGAATAGTGCATTATAGTGTAGCTATGATGCATGCATGCATGCAAAAAATATCATTTTGAACTGGAATGAACCCTCTTTCCTCACCTGTCCTCCACCACAGGCCCACCTGGTGGCAGCATTTGAGCAGAGTTTGGGCAACATGACCATCCGCCTCAAGAGCCTCACCATGACCGCAGAACAGAAAGTAAATATCAACACGCTTGCTTTTGGATTTATCACACTTGTTTATTAGTAAACCTAAACAGAATATGCTTTTTGTAGATGCGTTGTTAATAAATGCATATTTGTGTGTTAGGACTCTGAGCTGAACGAGTTGAGGAAAACCATTGAGCTGCTAAAGAAGCAAAACGCAGTGGCTCAAGCAGCCATCAACGGCGTCATTAATACTCCAGAACTCACCTGTAAGAGTGAGCGCACAGGTGAGCAAAGAAAATAATCAATCAATCAGGTCTTATATTTCAGTTTGACTTCAAATTTGAAATCTCTTGACATTTTTTCAACTTTTTGTTATCTATCATTTCATTTAATGTGAATAATTAAATAAAGTTATGTATTTTGAGCATTCTGTGTATACTTTTCAGATGTTTTTGAGTTCTGGTGTATATCACTGTATTGTTTAGTTTTGCTGTTTGAACACTAAATGGCACACTTGATGTCAACCAGAATCTCTCTGTGTTTATCAGGTAATAATGGTTCAGCCCCGGGAGCGCAGCCAGACCTGCGCATGCGCAGACAGCACTCCTCTGACAGCGTCTCCAGCATCACCAGCGCCACCAGCCACTCCAGCCTGGGCTCTAACATGGACAACCCCGACTCCAGCAGCAAGAAGAAGAAGAAGAACTGGGTGAGTATACAAACTTCTCAACAACATCAAAAAAGATGGTTCACCCAAAAATGACAATTCTTTCATCATTTACTCAGCCTCAAATTGTTCCAAACCTGTATGAATTTCTTTCTTCTGCTGAGTACACAAGACGTTTATTTGGTTACCGGTCAGTTTCCAGTCCCCAATTATACTACAGCAGTCAGTGGAGAACATCAAGAGTTTGGTAACCAATATTGTTCAGAATATTGTCTTTTATGTTAAACAGAGGAAATATACTCATACAGGTTTGGAACTATTTGAGGCTGAGAAAATGATTAAACAAACAATTGACACTTGTGGGGGAACTCTGCCTTTAAAGAAATGTTCAACCATTGCAAACCTGTGTTTCTTCATTCTGCGTTTTTATTTGTGTCTAACATTTGTCTTTTATGTTTGTTGTCAGAGGTTGCTAAAACTTTAAATAGAAATAAATGCTACTAACAAATGTGTGATAGTAAACTAAATGCGGAAACTTTTCCTGAAAACAGTATTAAAAGAAAAAATAAGATCCTGCCTTACAAGGAAGTAGTGGAAGTTAGTTTGCCATACACATAGAGTTTAATATTGCACTTCCTGTTTTGCTGTATCATGCTGACTGTAGCTGGTGACCTGTGCTGGAGGTGACGTGTCAGATGATGACTATGAATATGAATATGTATGTTAAAAAATAATGACAGTAGTTACCCTGTTATGTTTATAGAAGTGTAACGTTGATAGGCTAGCAGTCCTTGCTAATTTGTATACTTCATATTTATATTGGCCCAGTAGTCCAGTTGGTCATCTAGTGTTTTGGAGAATGGTAACTAGCTTAAGTAGGTCCCTTTGTTTTGTTTTGAGGGGTTTGTCGTAGTCTTGAGGAGTCTTTAAGTGAAATTTAACAAGACTCTTTCAGCTTAGTAGTTCTTCCTGCAGATTTAGTAGTAGTCATTGTAGACAGCTTGTGCTTCAGACCCCTGCGCAGGACACAAACACACACGGCTGAATGTGCTTCTCTCTGTCTCTGTTTTTTGCTGTGCTGTCGCTTCATATGGCAGGTGTATGAGGTAAGAGTGTGTGTTCAGAGAATCCTGCTCACCTGTCTTTGGTTAACCCAGCATCACACCACTAACCCTACTAACCCTTAGATGTACTGATGTACTGCTCCTCAGTCTGCTGTCTTTCTCTCCCCGGCTCTGTCCTTCCAGTCCCCTTTTCCCTCTATTTTCCCTTATTTTAAATAATGTCTTACAGTGATTTATACATTTCTGCAATTAAATTGACATTTATTTTAGTGTATAGTTGTACACAGGACAGAAAAGAAATGCCTCTTCTTTGAACTTCTATGAAGTACTTGATTTTGAACTTTCTGATTGGGAAACTACTCAGTTTTTAATGATCAGGTTTTTTTTTTTAAGTTGATTTTACATTGCTTATCAACTTTATGATTATGAACTACATTTTTATCAAACATTATTATAAACGTTTTTTATTCTGGAATTGTATTTATTTTTATTTGCTTGTTTGTTTGTTTTATTTTAAAGTACTTAATTATGAACTCTTTATTTTTGTTTTTTATTTGAAACATCTTGATTCTGAACTTTATGAATGTTTATTTTTTTTATTTTATTATTTGCAACTCTAGAGAAATAAATGAAGTTGTATTGTAAACAGTTTAAAATAACTGTCAAAATGACTAAAATAAAAGTTTAAAAGCCCAGCACATTTAAATCTACGCTTATCTTCAATCTTTGATATGAAAGAGACTCATCCCTGCCTTTTTTTATTTTCTGCTGTTTCCCTTGCTGTTTTACTCTCCTGTCTGCACTGTACTGTTTCTTTTCACATATTTAAGTGCTTCCTCATCATTTTTGAGAAACTCTCAGCTTCATGATCTTCTTTCTGTTGTCATTGCAGCTTCGGAGCTCCTTCAAACAGGCCTTCAGTAAGAAGAAATCGCCCAAATCAGCCTCGTCCCACTCAGACATTGAGGAGATGACAGATTCCTCTCTCCCTTCTTCTCCCAAACTCCCTCACAACGGCACAAGCACCTCACTGCTGCTCCGCAATACACACTCCAGCTCAATGTGAGTGCCTTTGTGTTATCAAAGAATGAATCTGCTTTTTCATTTAGACCAATGCTAAAAGACCAATAAGTGGGGGGACAGTATGTTAATGTTTTATGTTGACGTAAACATAAAATGGATTGAGGTTTTAAAAATTATTCTCTTCAATGATTCAACGTCGACTCTTTCTTTTGAGAGACAATAACTTTATACGCAGTGCACTTTCAGATATAAAACTTTGCAGGACGCTTTCATTCACTTAGAGCTGTGTTACACACTGCAGGAAAGTTCTTTTTCAAAAATCCATAATCGGGGTACTTCAAAATCTAAAGTCTCTTTTCGTCTAACCATATGTGGGTTGTCATGTAGACTGTCAGACTGTCTGGATGGGGAGGCGGACACTGTGATGCAGCTGCGTAACGAGCTGCGAGAGAAGGAGATGAAGTTGACGGACATTCGACTGGAAGCCCTAAGCTCCGCCCACCAGCTGGACCAACTGAGAGAGGCTATGAACCGCATGCAGGTGTGAGACTGACCTTCACGTTACCTTCTCGCAGTCCCACGAATCAGATTTATTGGAACAATTACCAGAGAAGCTTTTGCAACAGTGGTTCACTATTTTTTTTGTACATATTTTATTCCTATGTGGGTGGTCTGATAGGTGGAGATCGAGAAGTTAAAGACAGAAAATGATCGTCTTAAGTTGGATACCCATGCCAGTGGGAGCAGGGCGTCCTCTCAAGTGTCCGTCTATAACCCGACCCCGACCCCAACACCTGGCCTGTCTCAACACAGCCTCAACCTCACAGAGTCCACCAGCTTCGGTATGAGCAGACGTGTTGTTTTTGTGTTAAGTTTGTTTTGTAGCTATATGCAAGAAAAAAATCATAGAAGGAAATAACAGATCTAGTCTGTCTTCTTTTAGACATGTTGTTGGATGACTCTGGTGGAGACGGAAGTTCTCGTAAAGAGAGCAGACATGTGAAAATAGTTGTCAGTCTTCAAGAAGACGTCATGTGGAAAGAGGTCAGTTATCTCGCCTTTTTTTGCAGGAGGATTTTTGAAAGCGCTTCATTTGAGAGAGTTTTGTTTTAATGATGTTTCTTCTGTCTCCCACAGGACTGCAGGACTCGAGACTTCCTGATTGGCTGCATTGGTGTCAGTGGAAAAACCAAGTGGGATGTTCTGGATGGGGTTGTACGGCGCTTGTTTAAGGTAATGAATTCATATGCATTGATGTAAACATTTGTTGATGATGAATGGTTTACATTTAAAAGCATTAGACAGTGGTTCAGTAAAGTGGCACTTAATCTGTTGTGAAGTCTCAACAAAAATAGAAAGAAAGAAAGAAAAACAACATTTTGTATTCTTCGAGTTGTTTTTGTAAATGCACAGTATTTTTTAATTAAAATCAGCAGGAAATCAGTACCACAAATACTACCATAATGACACTAACAATATTACTTTATGTATTTTGAAATTAAAATAAGTATATTTTTAATAAATAAATGAAGAGGATTTGTTTGTGTTAGAGTAGGCTACTGATAATTTCTTGTAATGGAGGAAATATCCTTAACTGTTATGAAAATATCAAAAATGTGGGGGGGCACTGTGGTTGAACTAGGTGTTGCGGTCCAAATTCAAAAATATGAAGAGGGTTTTTTTCACCTGCCCCTGCTCATTAGACTTGACACACACGCAGGTTGCCAGATTGATGACACTAACAGGAATGAGCACACATGGCGATGACTTAAATAAAAAATAGGCAACCCGAGTTTCAAAAAAGAATAATTGACTGTTGTTTTTCAGATAAACAAGTATGTTAACTTAGCATCTGTCTTAAATATCTGCAAATATATAATGGTATTTTGATGCTTTAGTAGAGTCAAAAACTTACAGCACCTTTAATTGTTTTACATATGTCAAAAATATGGTGGAAACATAATTGTTTATTTTAGGGGTGAAATATGACCTGGATATTTAGACAGATTTGTTAGATTTAACCAAACACATCCAAATTATTTGAGTTTGTTGATGTTTACCATTTTACTAAATGCAGCCATCCTGATTGTTTTATAAAGAATGAGTGTATATCTGTTGGATTGACTATGTGATTGTCTCTGTGTAGGAGTATATCAGGCATGTTGATCCGGTCAGTCATCTGGGTCTGGGTTCAGACAGTGTGGAGGGTTATCGTATTGGAGATGTGATCCGGTCCAGCGGAGCAGACACACCTGAGCTCCTGCCCTGTGGATACTTGGTGGGAGAGAATGACACAATCAACATCTCTCTGAAAGGTTCACACAATAATAAAGTTTTACTTGTTATCATTATTTGTCCGTATTGTTTTGTGTTGCAGTTGTTGTTAACACCGTGAGTGTTCCTCTCCTTTCAGATGTGAACTCTCAGTCTGAGGATTCTCTGGTCTTCGAGACGCTGATCCCCAAACCCATGCTCCAGCGCTACGTGTCTTTGCTTCAGGAACATCGCAGGATCATCCTTTCAGGCCCCAGCGGCACTGGAAAATCCTACCTGGCCCACAGACTGGCAGAACATCTGGCGCTGCGAGAGGGCAAACTGCCCAGTGAGAGCAACATCGTCACCTTCAACGTCGACCATAAATCCAGCAAGGTGAGAATTAAGGTCCTTGGTTTGTTGTTGTATCGGTTCTACATCAATTGAACTCTTAAGTTTTGATATATTTATGGTAGGAAATGTACAATTATCTTAATAGAACATGATCTTTAATTAATGTCCTAATGATTTTTGCCATAAAAGAAAAATCGATAATTTTAACCCAAACAAATTATTGTTGGTTATTGCTACAAATATGCAACTTTTATCTCCAAAACGTAAAATAAAAATGACTAATAAGATGTGACCTGAAGTCTAGAAATCCTTGAACATCATAAATAAAGATTTATATTTATTTGCTAGGAGTTGCGCCAGTACTTAGCAAATATAGTGGAGCAGTGCAGCGCTGATGGACAGGAGACCGAAGCCCCTCTGGTGCTCATTCTGGACAACCTCCATCACATCAGCTCGCTGGGAGAGATCTTCAACGGCTTGCTTAACTGCAAATACCAGCGCTGGTGAGTCTGCTTTCTACTATTGATTTATTAAATACAAATGTTTGACATTGACGCAGCACGTCAGCATATTAGAATGATTTCTGAAGGATCATGTGACACTGAAGACTGGAGTAATGATGCTGAAAATTCAATTTTCCCACCACAGGAATAAATTACTTTCAGAATGTATTAGAATAGTCAGTTGTAATAATATTTCACAATATTACTGTTTGTACTGTATTTTGTTACTTTCACAAGCATTTAAATATTTTGAACATTGTATGATAAAGTGCATTACTAATGAACACAGCAATAATAAGTGTGTGTACAATTAATGGTTTGATTTTGTCTCTGTATTTGCAGCCCGTATATAATCGGCACAATGAGTCAGGCCACATCTTCTGCTCCAAACCTGCAACTTCATCATAACTTCAGGTACAAAGCTGCTCTTTTTTCTTGAATTACCCTGGAAACAATACCTAGGCCTTAATGCAGAAACTGCTATAGAGCGACCTCTAGATGGCGTCATTGTGCTGTTGTTAACAACAATAACATTTTAATTCTCCTTTATCTCTCAATAAACAGTGTTTGTGTGTGTGTGTGTGTATATATATATATATATAGAATAGTACTATTTTATTTATCTGTCTTCTTTTTATTTTGTTTTAAATACACACACTCAATTGCATATTTATTCTCTTTCTTTAAAAACACAAGATTTTTTTTTCTATTCTATCTACTTGGGGGTTTTTTTAAAGTGTATTTTTTCTATATTTTGTTTTCTTAAAAAATTAATAATAACTGAGACTTATAATGCTTGTATGTTGTTGCTCTTTTGTTGGTTTTGATTGCTTTTATATTGTCTTCTTTTGTAAGATGCTTTGGATAAAAGCGTCTGCTAAACGATTAACATGTAATAATGCAAATGTAATATATACATTATATATAAGTTCCCTTTCTGTTTTTGTGTTTCTATTAAATGCTAACATGAGCAATGTGTGATTTCCGTCCCACAGATGGGTGCTGTGTGCTAATCACATGGAGCCGGTGAAAGGTTTCCTAGGCCGGTTTCTGAGGAGGAAGCTGATCGAGACAGAGATCGGCAACAGAACACGTACCCCGGAGCTGGTGAAGATCATAGACTGGATCCCTCAGGTCTGGCACCACCTCAACCGCTTCCTGGAGGCCCACAGCTCCTCTGATGTGACCATTGGTACGGAGATAAAAACCTAACAGACCGTTCTCAGAGTCACTACTTTGCTCTGCAAGAGTTGAATGTGAGTCTCGTGTCTCTTCATCCAGGTCCACGTTTGTTCCTGTCATGTCCGATGGATGTGGATGGTTCTCGCGTTTGGTTCACTGACCTGTGGAACTACTCCATCATCCCCTACATGCTGGAGGCTGTCCGAGAAGGCTTACAGGTAACATTTGCCCTCTTTTATAGTAAAACCTACCTTCTTCACAGTCAATGATATCTTTTTTTTTTAATTAAATTTCATTGAGTGACCTTGCAAAAAGTAGTTCCTTTCATATCTCTCAATTTATAGAAGCAAACAGTTTCTTGATTGCCTGTTTGTTCGTGTTTGTTCAGCTGTACGGTCGCAGAGCTGCATGGGAGGATCCTGCACTGTGGGTTCTGGAGACTTTTCCATGGGCAGCTTCTCATCAGCATCCTGATTGGCCAGCTTTGCTGCAGCTCCGCCCAGAGGACGTGGGCTTCGATGGGTACTCCGCCTCAAGAGAGGGCCTTAACAAACAGAGCACTCAGAGTGACAGTGATGCCGACCCACTGGTGAGAAACAAGCAGATAAAAGCATTAGTTTAGTGTAGCTTTGTGTTTATTCTTAGAATTTCTGACAAGCATTTCTAAAGTTACGAGTAAACATAGACACTTTTCATAACTCATGACCTGTAGGTGACGCTGTCTCCAAAGTTGGCAGCTTTAGATTATGGTGCTAGCATGTTTTGTTTTACTAGTTTTTTGCTATTTTTGTGATACAGCTTCTCATCTGATTCTTAGCAGTTTATTGTCATCAAAGCTTTTGGACAGAGGCAAAAAAAAAAAATCCAGGCATTTACTGTACGGGCAGTTTTGTGTGGATCAGTCCATATATATATATTTTTTTTTTCCATTTATTTAAAATAATGAAAATAATCAGTTACATTACATCACATTTGTTATGACAAAAAAAATATTTTGGGGCGGGGGGGGACTGTATATAACAGAAATGTGACAAGAAGTTTAAAATAAAAAATTGTAAAGAGCAAAACTGATGTACAATTTATATAAAATTATATTTATAAATGCGCATTATATATATTTTTTATTTTTAATGCACTTCCACAGGTCAAAAATGAGTATGTTCTAGATTTAGTAATTACGTTATACTTTACACGTGTTTAAAAAGAAGTCATATTTAATGTCATCAGGCCTGACTGTTATTTGTGTGTTGTGTGAACAGATGAACATGCTCCTGCGTCTGAAAGAGGCGGCCAGCTGCTCCAGCCCGCAGAGCTACGACAGCGACTCCAATAGTAACAGTCACCATGACGATATCCTGGACTCTTCGTTGGAGTCCACGCTATGATCCAGCCTGATCCGTGATGCCATTCAACTCTGAGACAGTCATTACATCACATCTATGGGTGCTGGTCACCCACTTCTTATCTAAAAATATATAGAGAGAGAAATATATATGCGCCAAAACTCAACGGTACTTCAGTGTGATTTTTTTTTTTTAAAACAACAAAATCAGAAGAAAGTGCTTTGTCCCAGTTTTTACCTCAAAAGTTAAAGTGTGGTCACATAATCTAAATGTTATGGACGGAAAGTGTCAGCGATGTAGCGATTTGTGAAACAGAGCTTACAGAAGTTACCTGAAATCTGCATAAATCAATTTTCTGCCATTACACAAAATTCACGATTACAACGATTCCTGTTGAATTGACTGGATTTCACCGACAAAAATTAGCCAAACTTCGGTAAATGCGACCGCACTTTAACTGTTGGAGAAACTTTCGCACACAATGCAATGCTCGTTTGTCTTACCCTCTACTGGTTGAACAGAGGAATTACATCTTAAACCCGAGACCAACTTCTTGGCATCAACGTCTCCTTCCTCAACAGACCACTGTCATCAATCAAAAGAACATTGACTTTCCCTGTAATGATGGATTGCTCATGACTTTACAAAACCAGCTTGATCATCTTTTCATGTTTAATAAGGATACAGATGAAATAGCATGGTGCTACACTTATGATTTTGGATTTATTTATTGTGATGATTGGGAAAAAATACCTCGTTCGCCATCTGGGACGTGCTTTTGTTTGCCTTTCCTTCTTTCTTTTTTTTTTTTTTTTTTACCACCCGTTCCTTAACTGCTAACCGCATGTTCCAGTGTTCTACTGTAGCACAAAGCCTGTCTATCTATTTTTTACACTAGATCACGCTCTGTTTTTGGTGCTGAATAGAATCTGGTGCCTTACTCCATTTTGTAAAGAAAAAAACGGCACTATGTTTTATACTTCTGAAAAATGCTGATTTTATTAACTGCGGGGCTCTACGCTAGTCCTTTGAATTTGCCTAAAATAAACAGCCTCACAGTCATCATATCATATCAGAGGTACAAAATGTGTGCTTTAGAAAAGAGGAAGTGGATAAAAGGAGCTGCAGGGCGACACATTTTTTAAACAAAGTTGCTTCACAGTTAAAGGGACATTTTACTTTCAAACATGTATGATAAAAATGATGCTTTTTAATATGTGAAATACATACGATCACTACTGGCACAGGTCATCTTGAGTGGTAAGGCTTTGCTTGGTGCTTAAAGACCGTCTCAACACATCTTGGCAAAAGCACAGTGAGAAATCGTTCATAATTTGGTGTATGAGTATACCTCATTGACCATTTTGGCCTTTTTCGTGTACATATCTTGCATTCAGTGTGAAAGAGTAAGAAACGTCCGCGTAGTCATTGGATTAATAATATACTGTATTTGCTGCTTTGTGATGCAAGGATGCTTCTGGAGGTTTTGTACATAAAATTTTTATCTTTGATTCTCTATAAAGGAACATTATTTGAATGGACAGTGAGTTTCCTTGCATGGGAAAGCATAATATATGGGGCTCTTCAGTGTTTTCATCTTCTTTTCATTGTCGAATGCTGTTGGTTTGATGCTGCAGGGTTTTAGTTACACCGCTGCTTCCATTTCACTCCAGCGTATGATTCCTGTCAGTCATCGATCCTATGCAACATCATCGTGGATTTCAAATGGAAGCCAAATATCATAGCTCTGTAATGCTGTCAGCACTGCCAATGTGTTGTGTGGACACTGTGTATATAATCTGTGAATAATTTTAGGATATGTGCCTAATATTCATTTTCTTTGATGGATTATGATGATGATGATGATGATGAAGTCATTTAAGCACAAATGTTGTATGTGATTGTTGTAACTGAAATGGAGGGCTATAATTGAATGGATTTCATGTCACTGAATGTGTACATCATTTTTTGCTGTAATATATTAATGTAAATATTTGACTACCCTGCAGGCTGCATTTTGATGAATAATCTTTTTTCTAGCCGTTTATAACAGTGCTTGGAAATATGGAATATTTTGTGTACAGTCTTTTTCATCTTAACAGTCTCACAGATGGTCTGTGAAACACGGGCAGCCCATAAAGATTTACTGATCACCTTACCAGTTTTAAATTATTTGTAATTCAATAAACCTAATAATTATTTATTAATTGTTTATTAGTTTGTTTTCATGATTCATGCAAGCACAATAATGAAAAACATGATACAAATATATTCACAGCATTTTTATATCAACATGTTCCATTCAATCATAGCAATAACTAAAAGAAGAGTATTACAATAAAAAAGTACAATTAATAATTTTAACTATTTAAAACACAACCAACTTTAGTGTGCATATTGATTAAAAATGATTCTCGTGCTTTATAAGAAAGGATAAATGTTTCAACCTAAGCATGTACAATAAAATAAACATTAGTAATTGATATTTTGTTGAATTGAAGGATTGGTGGACATTCTACTTTTCTTGATACTTACAGCAAATAACACAGACTAGTGTCCATGAAGTAGCTATACTTGCTAAAGCTTTGCTGTGGGATCTATTCTAACAGAGACCAGAAATAATGTTTTTTTCAAGTTAAACAACTTCAATATGGTGAAATAAAATACACAAGAAATGAAGCTGTAAGCACTAACCAATCACAGTGCAATTAAATTTAATCTAAGGACCTATGAAGCAGGTATGTACTGTATCTCATAAAGTGTGAAACAGAAGATGCTGCTTCAGTTATGGCTGGTTTGACCTCTAATGGTGATGGCTGAGTTGATGAAGTCAAAATGTCCTTCGATTCCAACGTGAGCACATGCATATTAATTTTTTTGTTTAATCATTTTCTCTGTTTTGCATATTTAGCGATTCCATACCATTTATATATATCTGTTGGTTTTTTTCCCAGACCGTTTTCTCCTAGGAAGAACTGCTGAAGACAGTCTCGAGCATATGGAAATCTACTAGGGTCTACTAAATACGGTCTGTCTTTAAGTGTGTTTATCCAGTAGGGTTCATCAACAAACATGAGGTAATTCCGAGGAGCCTTTTTAAAAAGCAATCGCTCAACCAAAATATAAAAATTCAAATACAAATTTTTCCCCTCTTCTTCCAGAAAGGCAGGTGCTATGTTATTGATTTTGTCATCACACGTCATCCTTACTCCTTTTAATTCTGGGTCAAAATTGTTGCTTTGATAAGAACTGGGTAAATACCAGATCATTTCTTTACCCCTGAGATCCATTTTCTGGATTGTGAGTTTCAGTGTTTTTAAGAGAGGCTCTTTATAGTCTATGTAGCTTTCAGTATTCAGAAACCACCCTTCGAAGTTTAATTTGTGGGCAATGTCCACTAGTTTCTGTAGGTTCTCTGGTTTTGCCAGTTCTTCCAAGTCTTTCACATCTCCCCCATCGTTCAAAGTAGGCAAGAAAACAGTGCCAAAAATGGCGACCCCATTCCTGTGTGCCTGATCAATCCAGGCCGGATCCGGGGCAAGCACTGCTCCTTCACGACGTGACCCACCAAAGAAGACAAACTCTTTGACATACTGCCAATAATCTAATCTTATCGTATTTTCCTCTGTAATGACCTGAGGAACTCTTTCATAGGTTGGCCTCGCTCTGAATATTAAAGTGAAGTCTTGGTGTGTGCTTTCATGTTCTTCTCTTGACCACTCATAAGTAAAGCCATCAGTCTGAAGGGGTTCTGTTGAAGGATGCAAGTAATCATCAGAGAAAGCCTGACCCTCAGAATAATCTTTCAGTTCTGGGAAGTCATTGACAGCGTTCTCTGGTTTGTTCAAAAACCAAGTGTATGTTTTCAGCATATCATTCGCCATTTATTTTGCCCTTATGAAATTCTCTCAGAATCTTCACAGGATCTTCAGCAGGATCTTCACTGGCTATGAAATCACCATCAACTTCATAAAAAATACAAATGCATTTATATTAAGTTACAATGAAGAAGACATAATGCTTTCAAGGTAAATGGAGAAGAATTGAATATTAAAATCCACTTTTGTTAGGTTAAAACTGCATCTGCTTGCGCAGTTGGGTTTAAATGTTATTTCAGTCAGTGGTAGACACAATGTGAGTGGTTACTTACTGTTGCAATCAGCAAAGTGCACAGGGGGTGTATACAGTCACTTGATTTACTGCTCCTTTTGCCTTTATCAGGTCCCTCTCCGGGGAAAATAAATAGCAGATATTTATCTACTAAAACCCTATGTTGCTAGCTTCAAACTAGCTTAAAACATTTGGGTAGCAGACCTCTACAATGTGCTACAACAGCTTCTCAGATGGTTTTATTTAAAATTAAGAGAAAACTACCCTTATGCAATTAAAATCTGTAAAAAACAAAGAAACAAAAAAAATTGCTGTAGTTATGCAGCTGGATGCCAGCAACTTACTGTAGATTTAAATTTATCAAATTTATTGGCAACAGTTTGTTCAAATATGAATGAACATTAGACATTAACAAGCCTTTCATCTTTACAGAATAAAACTATTAAAAACAGCCTCATACAAAGCATTCTGGGAACCAGAAATCCTCATCAACCTTTTTTTTTTTTTCTTTTCTGATATGGGTTCCCAGAAATGATTTGCATGAGGCTGTTATTTTATTTTATTTTTCATGTAAATATAAAGACTTGTTAATGTTTAATGCTCATTTATATTTGAACAAACTGTGGCCAGTAAAGAACATACATTTAAATCTACCGTACTGTAACTTAGTGGCAACCAGCTGCCAGTAATACTGTAATTTTTACAGAAATATTTATATCAGCTCAGGAGAGAATAATAATAACAATGAATACATTTAATGAGTATATTAAGCATAATAAAAATAATTACACTACAACACTAATACATTACTTGCAAAATGCCGAGCACAGACACATCGATATGCATATAGTAATTTAAAAATATATGTATTTTACTTACCAAAAAGTAGTTTGGTGTTGAAATAAGAAAGAATTGGCTTACTTTTCACTAACAGCCAAATTTGCCTGTTCCAGTGAACCAATCCACACCATCGTCTTCCCGTATTTAACCTTTCCAGGAAAGTGGGCAGGAAAGGGGTGTGGATGTGTGTTGTTTTTTTTTCTTTGTTTTTTTTTTCTTATTCTTTGTTTGATTTATTGTCAATATCAAATATTAAAATCTGTCGACATCGGGAGGAATGTGCAGCAGTTATAAAAACAGTCATGTCAGGTCAAGATTACGAGAACTGCCTCCTTTTTCCTGTTCAGTGTAACAGGCGTATACTGTGGCCCAACCTACTGCTCCTTTTGCCTCCACAAATGAATCCAAGATATTGTCTTCCCCTATTTAACTTATTCAGTAGAAAGGTGTGGATGTGCAGGGTTTTTTTGTTGTTGTTGTTGTTTCTTTTCTTTTTTTTCTCAATATCAACATTTAGTGTGTTTTAAATGTGCCAAAGGAACATATGCATCTGTTTGAAGCCAAAGCAGAAATGTAAGGCAACATGTCAGAGATTAAAATCTGTCAACATCAGGAGAAATATGTAGCAATTATAAAAAAAAAAACAGACATGTCAGGTCAAGATTTTGAGGACTACTTTCTTGTGAAGAGGTGCTTCTGGATGAGTCAAAAAGCGGTGTTAAAGATACAGTCTGATAAATAGGCTTTTCTCAGGAAAAATGTCATTTGGAACTAAAACAGATCTGTATTGTGTAAATGTGAATGGCCAACATAAAACTGTTACTAATTAAAACTAAAAAGTTTGCATCCATTTATTTTCACTAATGTTCTTCTGCATTTTAGTCAGTTTTCACTGTTAAGTATCTGCAATAATTGTATCTGGTCCCGTGATCAGCTGGAACTACATACACAATCCTCATCCCATAACACAGACATTTTTCCAAAAGCAAGAGAGAGGTTATCAGTTTAAACTCACTGTATTAGGACTATTGAATAGGAAACAGCATGAATTTATAAAAAAAAATCATGTATCACCCCACCCTTGTTGTAATTTTTGTGCAGGGGAGCCATATGCTTTGGGACTGTCCAGATGTGCAAAATTTCTGGGATACGGTGCTTCATGTTTTGTACAAGATTGCTAGGATTTTCCCAAAGATTCTGTTCTGTTTTTATTGAATAATAATTCTCAATTTCCTCTGACAATTACCTGAAATGTTGGTTAGCTGTCTTGACTGCTCTCTCTCTCTCTCTCTCTCTCTATATATACTGTATATATAATTAGTTCAGTGGTGGAAACCTCCTCATGACCTCTCTATCAAGCATTGGCTACCTGATCTCATTAAAATGTGTATAAATTATGCCAAATAAAAATGAAAACTTGTTATTGATGTTAGAGGCCAAAGCAGAAGTGTAAGGTTACATATAAAAATCTGTTAACATCAGAAGGAATGTGCAGCAGTTATAAAAACAGACATGTTCGGTCAAGATTTTGAGAACAGGTGTAAGGGTGAGTCCAAGGTCACAGCAGATATGAATAGTCAAAATGAAACTAAAATTTTATTCTTGAGAGTGTATCTGTTGAAATGTCAAAACATAGCTACACTTATGTAACTTGGATAACTAATCTGTATCAGTTCCATTGTATTTGAATCAGCAAAACTTTGTTATTGAGATTTTGATATGTGTCCAAAATACAGTATGTGGACAGCGTTCTAATAAATGAGTTTGGCTTTTGTATCACGCTGGAGCAGGAAAAGGCCCTAAGTTTGGCCAAACTGAAAAACACTGCTAGTTTGTGGACTCAAGTGGTGAACGGTGTCTGAAGGTTTAGAGAGATGGACCCCTGAAATTGAGGAATCACATCTCGAACTTTTAACTCTCTTGAGAACTTAAAAGAGAAAAATGCTAATAATTTAAACGATAAAAATCTATTTATATTAGGCTGAATCATGTTAAAATATTTGTTATTTGTTCTACAATAAAGTCCAGAGTGGTCAAACATACTGGATGTTGTAAATCTTCCTGGGGGAAAAACTGCTGATAAAATTAGACAATGCCAAGATCTATTCCTTTTTTAGGTGTTCAGTCGTGACGTCACTGACTTCAGTAGGCCAAACCGGAAGACTACATCTTCTCTCAGAGATATCCAGATAAAGTTAGTTTTAAAGCTATGGGGATAATAAAGTAAGTGGTTATCACTTTAATTTACTTACGTTTTGTTCTACAATGTAAAGGACAATATACCTCAAACGTTCATTTTGAAGAGGTTTATTCTACTATGCAACGTTTTGTTCCCATTTAGCTTCATCCATATTTAGTTGTTGTTAATTGTTGGACATTAACGAAACAGTAACAAAACGCTACTAACATTTTTCAGTAACGAGCTACATTTTGCAAGGTGTATGAAATACTTAATTGTTGCTTTATGGCACATTTTAGCTATTGCTAAAGCAGTGCTGGCAGAAGTAATAAAAAGGTTAGCAACGTGCAATTTGTTTTAGTGAATCGGCTCGTTTCAAAAGTTTAAATGAACTAATTCATTTCAGATTCAGTCCTCGCGCGTCTTTTACAGAATTGTTTAACGCCTTAGTTTATTATTATTTCGTTTCATTAAAAAAAAAATAGATTGTTCGGTGCTAATTTTTTAATTTAGATTTGTTTATTTATTCAAAAACATTTGTTTTTGTTTTGAATCCAGAGGAATAGCTTCTATGGCTAATATCAAGTCCATTGTGCTGAAGTTTATTTGTGCTTGTGGTCACATTGAATTGATGCTGCTTATTCTTGTGCTTTCTGCTTTTTATTTGTTAGTTTTTTACAAATGAAGGATTAAAATTTCCCCACTACAAAACTGCTTGTAAACCGAGATTTGTATATTTAGAGGACCTTGCGCTTATATCTTATGCATTTGCTGGGTGTTATTTCGTGGTCTTTATTTTCCTTTCACAAATTATATAAGAGAGAAACCACGATGAAATGTACAATTTATTTAGCAAACAATACAAAACATTTTCAACATATACATATGCATACAATGTGTCACAAAGAGATAAATTCGTATAAATTATACATACGTCTACAACTTTAATAAAGAATCTAAAACTCAAAATTCTTGGTATAAAATATCCATACAAAAATATTTGTACAAAATACTGTACAGTTCCCCTCAAAAAGCTGTGCGACACAGCAAAATCATTTTGTGAGGAATTTCCAAATATAAAGTGATGTGGAAAAGATTCGCTACAAACACTCATTCGAACGTAGAAGTGAAATTAGACGCCAATGACGTACACTTGTGCTTGAATTACAGACATTATACAGCTGCTAAAGTTGCTTATGAAACTGTTATTTCATCCTCTGATTCAGAAAAGTCCGAGTGTTTGAATGAAATGCTGGAATCAGTGCTGTTTGAAAGTTCGCGTGTCGGTGAGAGACAGAAATGTGATGTCGCGCAAGCGTCGTCTTCATCTTCCTCATCATCAGAAGACTTTTTACCCACGTCGCTGAGATCTGGGTGAGGATTTGTTTTGGTCGGCAGGGTTTGTTCTCTGCAACCTCCGGAAGACAGCAGCTCCCTCTCCTTGGAGTTTCTCCATTTCATTCTCCGGTTCTGGAACCAGATTTTGACCTGTGTAAAGAGAGTTCTTTGTTAATAACTGAATCTTAATAAAGCAGACTGAAGATAGGCTAATAACATTTTTTCCTAGATCAGCAATTTAAATCTAAATTATTTGAGATATTTAAATACTGATTATTATTTTATACAGGCTAGAATTATTAGTAGGCCTATAATACTTTTCCAGTCGTATATTCACCTGTGAATCTTTTAGGCCGAGTTTCCCTGCGAGTTTTTTCCTGTCTGGCTTGCTGATGTATTTTTGCTTTTGGAACATTTTCTCCAGAGCTTTGCGCTGCACGTCAGAAAACACTGCCCGGCGGAGCATCCCTCTTCTGGGCTTCCCTCTCGCAGCAAGAGGCCAGGAAAAAGTTCCAGGAATGGGTACAACCGATGAAGGAGCTGTTACGAGAGACAAGTACATAAGGTAAATAAATGCACACATTCACAACAGTTTCAAAGAGCTGCATTTCGCCCAGGAGGCTAAAAGTTAACGTTGCGTTACTAAGGGCAATTGGGTGTTGCTTTTCCCAGGGACAATCTAGAGTGCTGAATGATCAGGGAGAAAGAAATCTTTTCTTCATTATAATCATTATTTCGAATTTATTCTCTTGAAATGTTTTGAGTGAAATGGCACGAGGTGACTAATTAGCACATGGGCCGGATCCACGCTGCATTGGTATGGTAAAAAGGCAGAGTATCCTTTTCTACGAGCCTCCCGGTGAAGGACAGAGGAGTTAATATACCGTGAACGGTAATTGTGTAGTAATGAACTGGCTGAGAAAAGACTCCGGACAGACGGCTAAGGCCATATATTATTGCCACAAAAGGAGATTTACACTTTCAAACCGAACGCAACTGCATGCCGGAATACTGATGACCGGGGACCGCGTTTTTTGCCCTCAAATAATTTTCATTAAATGAACACGAAAAGCAATCGAGAGCGCTCAAGTTGTTTTGTTAAGGCATTCAGCGCGCGCAGTGAAAAGAGTCGTGCTCTATTATCGTTTGGCGTCGATAAAAGAATGGACTTTAGACATTTAATGCCTCAAAAGAGCATTTTAAGCTCGTATTTTAAATAGCCTGTTGAGAAGTAGCCTGTGTAGAGCACGACCAAACCGAAGTGTGTCTGGCGCGCAGTCAGCTGAAGATGATGTTTGGCAACTTGCAGCTACATTTTCAATGGTTTTTGTCGGCGATTTTGTCGATTTTTCTGATTTCTCGCTCTCCATTCTAAACGCACTGCTCTCGATATTGTTCTTTTGCAACTCTTTCCACAAACACCAATCACACTCTATGTGGTCTTGTGAGAATATTGAAACCGCTCAATGGCTCCTAATGGGCAAATTAGTCCATGACTGGTAAACGCCCCTCTGTCGCTGGTTAAAAGTCTATCTTTGGCGGGTTTGTGGGTGGTTTGCCCCGGAGGGAGCTGACCAGATTGGTCATGGTGCTGACGGCATTGTTGGCAGTCAGCAGGCCGAAATGCTCCCTCACTGTGGGAAAGACTGGCGCCAAAAGCGCTAGTGATTTGAGGACTTAAAGCGGAGAGGAGCCGTTAAACTAAACTCTAATTCTTTTGCCTCTCTCTACTCACAGTGTTGGCTGAATTCAAGCCACTTAAGTAGACTATACAAGCATTTAAATCTGAATACTCACCAGGGAAGTACGAGGAACGGACGAAAGGGCAGAATGAACCATCAAAATAAGGCAGCGAGAATCCTGTGGGATGCATGCCGTGAATGGACGGTGGAGATGTGGCTAAAACAGAAACGCAAACAGAAGTTAGTGCTGTATTAACTTATGTTTTGCCATCATTAATGGACATATTAGGCTTAATTAAAACTCTCACCTTTCTTTGGTGATGGTGCCAAGATGGCACTCACTCCAAACTTGAGGTAGGTCGGATCTTTGCTAGACATTGACGTTTTTGGGGAGCAAGATCCATGTTTCTCGGTGATGCTGGGGCTGACTCTGTCCAATAGCCTGGAGTTATCCGGGATGGGAAGAGGTGTTGAAGTAGGAGGAGAGGCGCATGGTGAGTGCACGTCTTGGTTCAGGTAACCGCTGGGTCTGTTGATGCGCAGGAGGTCCTCCACCAGAAAGCTCGGGTGAGCCGGGAAAGGTGAATGCAGTGCTGCGGGACGCATAAATGCTGAATATATCGCAGGTGGTGCGATAACACTGGGGATCATCATTGTCCCGGCTATTTTAAAGCGAAATAAGACGATACGGTTACTCCTGTTAGGTTTAGAAAAGTCTCTTCTGCCAAGCTCTGAACTAAACAAGAGGCGATTTGCTTCTGGACGTCTCCGTTTGGGAAGGGGTCCTTTATATCTAGGCCCCTGTAAGGGTCCTTTGAGGACTGACAGCCACAACAATGAGACTCAATAAAGTCCTCCGCTTGAGTCCCATTGAATGATGCCTCGGAGGTGCCTGATTGGTCAGATAGAGCAATTTATGATTGGATTAGACTTCATAAGATTTGAATGGCCGGGGCATGCCGCTTAACAAAGAAGATGTGGTCATAAATTTTGCATATCGACAAACGATTTATTTATTTATTTAAAGTACAAGCGAGATTTATGTATTTAGTGTTGTACATGCATATAGGCTACTCGTTTGCAAAGGTATTTTTAATGTGAATGTGAATACAGCGTAAGTGTTATATATATTTATATAAAAAAAGAGCATTGTTTTTGGATGCATAGCAGTGACTAAAAGGCTAATATAGCCTAGGCCTAATGCATATTTGAAATAGGCCTAAAATTGGTAGAGTCTGCAACATGTTTTTATTTTTTTTGGAAACCTTGTGCACAATATAAATAGGTTAATGTCCCTCAGACTATATGCGCATTGCCCGTATTATATGCACAGTTCTTATCCTGTTTTCTGCCGTTCCTTTAGCTGTCAAAAACCTCCCGATTAAACCCCCATTTAATAATCATTTATGCTGTATGCTGTATACTTCTACTGAAATCCATTCTGGGCTCTGTCACGGAGTACAGCTTTAAATGGATTTGTGGTTGAATCGCCATGACAGATGTGTTAGATATATCCCCCGTGTTTGAAACCGGGCAGGTCTTCATTCACGTTTGCCGGGGCCTCACTTTACACACGCCCGCGAGACGTGTGCAGCTCCGTTTGAACCGTGAACTGTCACCCTCAGCTGCTCGCGCCTCGCTTTCTTTTACCCTCACAAAGATCTCTGACACAAAAAACACACCGATCTCTGTTTCTATAGACGACGAGGCTTATTCTGCCAGTTTAACCGCTTGAATAAAAGTGCGTATGTGATTTGAAACGCATGCGTAAGAGGTGCATTTAAACTTGTTTTTAACTGCTATGAGAGACTGGACACACGCAAGTTCTGCTCGTGAACGGGTGACTCAAAGCTTCATATTTTAGGGTTGGTCCTACCAGTTAATGAAGATAAACTTATTATTATAAAAAGGTGACAATAATAAAATAATACAGTTTAAACTACAACACCACCAGGGTACTGCGCAGTGAGCGTAAACTGTCGTAAACAAGAGCCCACGGTTTAAAACTCTCAACTCCGCCATTTATCTTTCAGCAGTCTTTATTCTCACTTCCGAAACTGCATGTGTTGATAGTTTCATGTGCTCGCTTTATAGCGTGGAGGTTTTACTCCTCCGGGCATAAACTCTTGAAGCAGTCAAGCGTAAGATATGGGCCTCTCATTGATCTTATCTTGAATGTAATATTCATTTATAACTATGCTTTTAATATTTATCATCTTAAAATGTTTTATTTACAATTTTAACAGTTCTAGTGTAAACGTATTACATGTAACAGTAAGGATAAAAATCAAAAGGACTAAGCTAAATGGGTATAAAAGTAAAGCCATACATTACTAATATTTAGCATTTAGAGTTTAACTATATCAAACTTTATCAAAGGGCCACCAAGATCATATTTATCTCTTAAATGTATGCTTTTCATTCATGTTATATTCTTTTACCATAACTATACTATAAGATACTTTTTATGAATTATTTTTTATCTGTATATGTGTCCACAAAAACTTTTCTTTTTTCATTTTGGCCCCAAATAAAGATATGTTTACATAGGTAGCCTATCTAATTAGGGACTTCCCATAGACTTCTTTTGTACTTAAATTAAGCTAATTATAATTACTATAGACCACTTCCATTCCTACAACAGGACTTTTAGCATTTTTAAGAAGTGAATACAGACATTATTTACTCTCATTACAAAATAATTGTTCCTTTAAAGTACATACGAAATAGTTTTAAGTTAAGTTAGCTAACATGTCAGGACCAGCTATTTTATTTTTTTTGGCACACACACGCACACACACAAACACATTCTGTAAATGCACCTTAAGCAAAACTGATGAGGCAAATTAACAAAACAAAGCCTTTTTCCATTATGTTTAATTTTTTTTTATAACTCCATATTTCTTTGCTCAGGAAAATCCTTCTATTGTTGCAGACTAGCAGATGGTTAGCTGGAAACATGGCTTAGTCTCGATGACCGAAGCTAATTTCTAATAGCTGTGGAAGCTTGGCACATTTTTTTTTTCCTTTTAGCAAAGGCTAAAAACAGCTGGTGGGATTTGATTAAACCCATTAAATGCACATTTCCAAGATATTATCCCCCTCCGGAACACCTCGACTTAAGTGCAGACACTGTTGAGGGGAGCAGCTACGGTGCCGTCTAGATTCTTTACACAGTTCCCTTACTTCACAACAATATACTAAATAGATTAACTTGTGCATTATCTGGCACCAACATTGCCTAGTTAAGAGAAGGGCTGAGTAAATATATTACACATGCATGAAGGGTTCTTTTGGGATAGTTTTACAGGGTGTTGGGTCTGGCAGGTGGTTAAGTGTTTACTCCTTTTTTATTAGTTAAAACATTGGCTTGGACAAACAGGAAGTCTTCTGTTTTTTTCGTAAGTGCATTAGTTCTTTAAGCAGAACAAATAGAATTTCAGTTTTTTAATTAAATTTTGAAGTTACATTCCATACTACATATATTGCAAATAATCAGATGATACAGCAGGCCATTTCTTCCAAAGCATGATTTTTATTTTTTTTTTAAGCGTTGAGAGGATTTGCATTGCCAAAAAAATATATAGAAACAGTGACAAGCATTAAATCGATATTAACTCGGCATTTAACATAACCCTACAAAAACCACACATCTATTGAACAAAGCCTTTAGTACGCCTGGTCTCGGTCCACCTGTTCTTTGATATGTCAGGCAGCCAACCCGCGTTTGGTCACAGCAGGGATTAACGTTTTTTCTTTGGCCTTAAGACTTGAACCCTCCATTGGTTGTCACCGTTCGACGTGTCTGCAGGTTTGGATGGAGAAAGGACTGGGACGGCAGAGACAATTTTTCTGAGACTATTAAATTCAGATGTCCCTCCTATTTGGCTGGCTGCATAACAGGTGCTGTTATAATCCTCTTTACATGGAGTTATTGTTCTCCAGACTCAAAAACAGGAACAAGCCTGGCTATTCACTGTTCTACAGGCCAGTTTTTAAATTTTCGCTGACAGCTTAGGCCTTCCCTGAAGCAGATCTTTTGTGCATAACTTTTGTCCATGACTGAATGCAAATTTAATTGCTCGTTGATGACAAAATGTTCATTATAGAGTATGACTTTGATTTTCTGTTACATTATGGAACTCCAACATAAATATGAACAATTCAGACAGCACAGAAACATGTTAAGTGGCTACAACACTGAAAAAGGTCTCATTACAAGGCATAAATGATTTAAGTTTATTGGATTTGCAATGTTTTACAAGGAAATACTATTTCAGTCTTTCCAATTCAAAATTGAATTTCTTTGTAATCAGTTGTGAAAGTACTGTCTGAAAACTGTTCTGAGTAAAAACTATATTTAATGCTTAAATGAATATATATATATATATATATATATATATATAAATATATATACAGAAATTAATTTTTTATTCTCTAAGATGCTTCTGTCCCAGCAGAATAAGTTAAGTTTTAATGAATGCACTGAGCAGGATGTAAAAGGCAGCGTCTGCCAAATATATTTCAGTTTCCGATTTTAACTTGTGAACTGCATCCAGGTAGGTGGTAATGTTAGTGTGGATGTGTCTGTATGGATGAGGCCCAGGAGAAATGGAAAGTCGTTTAAGAGAAGGACAGAGGGACTCCAGCGCCTGTTGCTCGGTCTGCGTTGACACATTTAATCGGATTTTGAGCGAGTGTGGGTACTTATGTCAGTCTGTGTTTTGTCAGAGCCACGGAGCGCTGGCTGGCCACGGTGCCTTAATCTCCCCTGCTTTACCTTCTAGAGGAAAAAACCCAGAAAGCCTCATTTATTTCACATATAATTCTCACTGAGCGCTCTGATGCATTAGCATAACAGCAGGAAAGCTTTGCCTTTTCAGTGTTTTTTTTTTGTGTGAATGTGTGCTAGATTGTCCTTTCAAGTAAGTTATACCTGCTTAATAGTATAGAACTTTATCTGTTTATCTATCTATCGATCTGATTATCTTCACTGAAAAAGCTAGTAACATATTGAAATAATGTTTTTATTCATTTTATTTTCTACTTAAAATCATTCCATCATCAGTGAATTTTCAAGGAAGCATGTTTTGCAAGTTGCAAACTTCAAATCTTTTTTTTTTTATACGCTGTCAACTTTCATTTACCTGTGCCACAAAAGAAGAAAAACTATTTTGAAATGATCAGTGTCTTGTTATTTTATTTTTGAATGGAAGAGGATATGAACTTTTGAACCAGGATACGGGCGATTTCAGGTTAAACGCTGTGAGCCGTAATGAACCCTTCGGTCATCGCACAGCATTGGATTCATGCGCAGGTACTTTAGTCAGGCAAACGGTACTAATGAGCTCTGACTGACTTTGCACTCGGGCACAGCAGTGGGCAGCCCCCTGATGGCAGGACCCCAGTGTGACCAAAGCTCTGCCTGCTTTAAAGCACAACAGTCATTCATGTTCATGAAACTGGTCATGTGCACTGACATAAGTTTATATTGACTGATCTTGTTATGCATCGCTTTAGTCATTGGCCTCAGTGATTCAAGGGCTACAAGATGTCACTGATCATTAGGGTAAACCTATATTTAAAGTACAATAAAGAAGGTGTATCTTTTTGTTGATTTTTAGTTTTTAAGTCTATTTTCACCACGCACTAAAAAAAAGAAATGCCTTTTTAAATCATAATTCAAATATTTTATCACAATTTCAGACACAAAAAAGAGAGAAATTCAGAATATTACTCTTTGTTTAGATATTGTACATATTATGTGTGATATTTCTTATGTATACTGTTTGAAAGTGTTTGATATTTAAATTGGAATTTTGACTTTTTCACACAATTCCAAGTTTCAACTGTGACTTTTTTTTCTTTGAATTCTGAGTTTACATCTTGCTTATAGATTAAAACTGAAAAAAAGTAATAGCAACTTGTTTTTGGTATTGCTATTCCTAGATACTGCATATTTGCACGAGCTAGTGTTCTGGTTTGAGACAAAGTTATAAAGTTGTCTTGTACTAGGAATTTCTAAACAGTACATCATGACTCTAAAGTAGTATTATTACTATCTATGACTTCTATAGTTTATATCCTCAGCTAATGAGGTTTTATCATAACACACATATCACCAGTGTTGGGGGTAACGCATTACAAGTAACAAGAGTTACGTACTGTAATAATATTCATTTTTCCAAGTAACTAGTAAATGCATTACTTTCAAAAAAGTAACGCCAGTTACTTTGTTTTCTTATTTATTGACTGACAAAATGTGAATGTGCATTAATTTATCTCACTCTCAAAAAACAGATTTAGTATTCATCAAAATGAATTAAAATAAACTCAGAATATGATGCAAACCTGCAATAATTAAATGTTAAATTACACAAATCCCATTTTATTAACCAGTGTCTTTGCTGCTGACCTTTGATGATCCAGTTCAACCATACTTACAAGCAAAAATGACGTCAAAAACTAACTATTGTTTTTTTATTGCTGGAGAGTAGTGAACTTTCTTCTCCTGTATTCTACTTTACAGATGTGAATTAACTTTTCCTTCAGCCTGAGGTTAATTCGTGACACTTTTTGGTGTGAAGGGGCTTTTACATTTGCTAATAGAACTTCTTATATTAAAAACAAACACTCAAGCTCTGCTCATATTTAACAAGTAACACGAAAGTAATGTAACACATTACTTTCCATAAAAAGTAACTAAGTAATGTAATTAGTTACTTTTTTAGGGAGTGATGCAATATTGTAATGCTTTGTAATTACTTTTAAAAGTAACTTTTCCCAACACTGCATATCACTGCATGAATAAGGTATTCTCATACACTCTCAGAAAGTATAAACTTGTACCTTCTGAAAAGGCACTGCTCCAGTGACAGCTTTTGTACCTTTATTTCTGAGAGAGTATAAAAAACAAAAAAGCATAAAACTGGTTTTATGTTCATATAAGTTTTAAGTACCTGGCCCAAAATCAGACATTTTTTGCATAATGTCACTTAAGACCACTCAAGATGTATATTTTGGACCCTGTATTTAGAGCTAAATTGAAAGACTCGACTCTAGAAGGTTCTTGAAGTAATGTTGAAGTTTATTGTAGGTAATTGCTCTGTTATTGGTGCCCACTAGATGAATATTTTTAATGGTCTACTCTCTGACATAGCTGCTCTCATTAACAGATCAAATATGCATTTCTTCATCCAAGTAGATGATTTGTTTGAATTATCAGTGGAGTTTAAAAGGTCAGTGCTGCTATTTTCTTTTCCAGATCAACATGTGTTCCTTTCCTGGACCTCAGCTCACCCCAAATACTTTCCCATTGGCATCTCTAAACACACAGGGAAGGAGATTTCATGGAGCTTGAAATGCATGGAAGTTTGGAAGCAAAAGAGAGGGAGCGACCCTGATCTGAGACAGGCAAGCTGACCGTTGTGTCACAGTTCAGTCTTTGAGGCAAACTTAGTTAACTTTATGAGCTGAATCCAATGTTCTCATCGCACTGTTACACCACATCATGATGTAATCACCTGTGAGAAACAATACTCTGTTTACCAAAGCCACGCAAACAATATTTCATGTTTTATGTTCAAATGATAAGGATGACATAAACTATATATATATATATATATATATATACAGTATACCAACTTATCACCTACTTAAAGACAATGTTATGTGTTTTTTGTCACATTTTCTGTTTTTATTGTGCATATCTTATTTTATATCACACCTCTTCTCAGCAATAAATATATAAATGCATACATACATAAATGATCTGATTTCATTTATGCATGAACCAACCATTAAACGCATGATTTCTATGCTAAAACGAGCAAGACGAGTAACGTGCTCAACCTTAAGAATGAGTGATAGTAATGATTTTCTCATGATATTTCTAGCTGCAGATTCTTTCAGCTGAGCATCTGTCTCCCTCTTCTTTGTGTACTCGGCCTCATTGAACAGATTTTTGAAGGCTGTGTGTGTGGGGCCTGGGGGGGATTCTGGGGTTGTATCAAAGTATCCAAACACTTCCCTGCTTTTGCATAAGAATGTGAGCCTGGTGCCTCTGATTTCTCTGAAGATGCCCGTGTCACTGACATCTCTAATCCCTGAAATATTGTCCGGCCTGCCTGAATGGCAGTGCATCAGAGCGCAAGTGTAATTATTCTCTAATACGTCTGAGGCTATTGCATGTTCTCACACATTTACTGAGAGGATTGAGAACAGCCTCTCTGTGGAGATGAATGGTGGTACACAAGAACAACCTGCTATGCTCACACTACACACTTTGCCTTTGTAAACTTTGTAAACTTGCACTTTGAGGACTTTTAGTTTGCCGTTCTGATGCTAAAAAGTTTTGGGTTCATTGTTTCATGTGTTACTGAAGACCAGAGTAATAATGGTGAAAATTCAGGTTTGCATTAAAGGAAAAAATTGCATTTAATTAGAGTACTTCACAATATTACTGTTTTTACTGTATTTTTGATCTAATATATGCAGTCAGTCTTGGTGATACTTCTCACACAAACATAAAATATTAACCACCAGAAACTTTTGAGCAGTACTGTAATTTGAGATTTAGTTGAAATTACATTTTAGTGGGAATTTTTATCAATTCACAGAAAAAAAACTGAATTATAACCAGTGATGTTTGAATATACACTGTTGAACAACGTACAGAGGTTCAAAAGTGCAATAGTTGAAGAAACATATACCATTAAAAGGTGTGTATAGTGTTTATATATCATGCTATAATCATAAAAAAAAGCATTTATTCAGAAATTACAGTTGCAGATTTACAAAAAATATATTTTTTTGATTTAATTATGAATAGAGAATGATATGATAAATGATAAATTCTCTAATTTATTTTCATAGAATCAAAGCTGTCATTTAATAAGCTGAGCTGTGTTTGTCCAGTGACTTCTAGTAATAATAGCAGCAATATTGTGTTGTGATCTTATGTAAACAACAGCAATGGAGGGGTTTTTAGAGCAGTTGGCCGGCCAACCCTTCTTCTTGAAGCACTTTTTTTCTCCCTTGGTCTCTGAGCCCAATAATAAACCCAACAGAGCCACAAAGAGCCTCAGTTCATTAGACTGACGTAGAGCCTTGAGGAGTCTTCAGCTGACTCCAGCCATTCTTCCACACAGAGTGGAAACTAATGACAGTGAGCCGGTCCTGATTAGACAAAGCAGGCGGCTTTAAAATTGGCTTGTGTCCCATTATAAAGCACACCGTCATTGTATCTAATGGGATCCCTCCATTGACGCCAGGAGTGCGAGTAGAGGCTTTCCAGCATGCATGCAAGTCAATTGTGACCCTCATCAGACTGTGGTTGTTGATTGGAATTGTTCAGGGGTTAATCTGCTGGAGAGGAGCATGATGGGAAAGTGAAGTTTCTAATTAAGGCCCGTCATTACGTCTATGTGCACTTTCACAGGCTTTAGTGTGGCACAAGTGTGCTGAAGTGGATTTGAAGTTGGGTAATCTAAGTTTTATTCAGCACAGACACTGCTAAAGTTCTTCTTGGCTCTTCTTCTAATTGAAAATTCCAAGAGGACAGTTGCAATTTAAATGAACTGAGTGCGTAAAGGCAGCATTATGCTGATAACTTTTGCTTCATCTAAAAACCTGATAAAGTTGTAGTTTTCTCACATTGCCTATGCAATTAAAAAAATGAAAATCAGTGATAGAAATCAAATCAAAGCTATGTGTTGACAGTGGAAATTAAAAAAGTACATTGGTAACACTTAAAGTCTTATAATGCATTATAAAGGTATTATAGTGTACATTGTAGTGCATTATATCTTTTCATAAATATAATCAAAGTTAAAATGCATTATAATATTGAAAGGTTTGTTCATCTTAATTTTCTAATAGGTGTAACAATAAATATTATAAAACAATATAATTGTGTTTGCAATTATTCATTAGATCATACAGTACAATAAATATATGTAAGGTGCATTAAAAGGCATAATGCATTAAAACTACTTTAATAATGCATTATATATATATATATATATATATATATATATATAATGATTTAAATATTAACAATTAATTGTTAATTTTATTATTATTATTATTAGAAAGGTATTTTTATATGCACATACGAAATCACTTGGACGAACAAACAAACACTCACACACACACATATATATATATATACATATATATATATATATACTGATAGCTGATATTATTATGCAAGTAAAGAATGTGACAGCATTTAAATTTTGTAATCGAACTGCCAAAGATTTTACAGTACATGGTAATTTTAACAACAAAATTGGTCTCAGAACATCCTTTTAAACTTAATTTTTATCAATCATTTTCTTAATCTACCACAATTTGTGTTGCATGTCTCCGTGTGATTGCATTACTTTACTTTCATAAGTCAGATAAACTCAATCCTCAAAGACTCAGATCCACAGAAGAACAAGGGGTTTCTGGGACATCTTTGGTTCAGGTTGGGGGATTGGATTAGGGCGAGAGTGGCTGGGAGGCGGGCCGTCAGGAGTAAGTCTATTTAGCGGTGTCTGAGGACCGCTATTGTGGACTTGAGAGTGAGTGTCAATAAGGGGGCAATCAAGCATGGGGGCAAGGGTTATTTTAGAGGAGCCATCCCTATTCTGCTCTACCTGTGACAGGCCCTCATGTGCCTTCCTCAAGCCTTGTGGAGCCGCTGAGGACAAAGAGAGAGAAGAACAATCCTATGTGCTCTGTGCCGCTCATCTTAAAGGATGTCCGTGGAGAATGTGACCTCCCTCACATTTATACAATACATATATATGCTCATTAATAAACACAGCCTAAATTCATCAATATAAGCTGCTGCTCATGTGCAGTTCTCTTTCCTACGAGTCAAAATTGTGTTCTTTTAGTTCATTTTGAACACTATAGATTTTAATGTTTTTTGAAGAAAATTTAAGTGGTGATTGCTAGTGTGCATGAATAACCCATGCTAAATGTTATTGGTGTTGGCCTGATAAGTAAAATATTTAATCTAATAAATGATAGCCAAGTGATAACATTATTTCTAGCGGTAAACACATTTTTTCAGTACTTGTCTATTGCACACTGGCATTTTGTTTCTATTCTTTATTATTTGTTTATTCGTAACATTTATATATATATTTTTTACTTGAATTAATGAAAGTTGACCATTAGCTTGTATGTTGTTAACAGTTGACCTGCACTTTTCAGATGATTGTGTCTGATTGTTTTCGACTGCACTTGTTTGGTATGATGAAGGACTGAGAGATCAGGGCTTTTATATGTTTACAAGTTATACAAGAGTAATAAAATAAATAATATAACACATTTTGGTTGTCATATAGGCAACAATTTCCATATCCGTTCATATTTAGTGCTGATCTTTTGAACACTGAGGTCTAAAAAAAAATGAAAACATTACTAATATTAAGAAATGTTTCTTGAGCAGTAAATCAGCACATTAGAATGATTTCTGATGGATCATGTGACACTGAAGACTGGGTAATGATGCTGAAAATTCAGTATTGTATCACAGAAATAAATTTGATTATATAATATATTAAAATAGCAAACATCTGTTTTAAATTGTAATAATATTTAAAAATAAATGTGGCCTTGGTGAACATAAGAGACTTATTTCAAAAACAATACATAGTCGACCCCAAACTTTTAAATGATAGTCCACTTTTCTTGTTTGATGGCTTAGCAAACTACTGTTAGATTTATTATCCAGTTTTCTGAATATTAAATGACTCATTTGTACAGCTTTTTACTGTTATTGCTTGTGCATTTTTGGTATACTTTAATATCTTAATGATGCTGAAAGATGTTATCATCATATTGTTATGAGTCAGAGTGCTACGGATACTATACTGTGCATCTATTTCTTGATTATGTTTTCATACACAAGGCTAGATAATATTACAATTATTCAGAGACCGCGTGAGAGAAAGTTTAATACACCTGTGCATGTGGCATGTGTAGTTGTGTTACATCTGGTGTTGAGACTGAACCAGTTCAACTGTGTCAAAGCAAGCGAATCATTACACACAACCAGCTACACAATCACACACACACACACACACGCACACAGCATTTCTCTTTGCCCCATTACTCACAAGCCAGCGTGACCAATCCTGCTTTGTCACCAGTGGTCAGGTCATTCAGTCCCGGGCTGTATTTCTCTTTCCCTCTCTTTCTCTTTTTCCACACACTCACTCGCTCAGCTGTCGCATGAGAGGAACGTAAAAGGGGGAAAGACATAGCTTCTCTCCCTTTGAGTCGGGTTACCGAAAAGAGTCACGGAGACAAGAGCGAAAGAAAGAAATGTGCGATTTAAAGGAGATTTAGAATTTAAAAGAAACTGGTGAAAAGTGTGTGTGAGGGGAGGGGGCCGAATTATCATTTATATCGTCTCAAGAAGCAGATAGTTATAATCTTATCAAATATTTATAATCTGAGATTCATGGTTTGTGATCTGAGAGCTCAGAGTTCACAGTTCTGGTTCACTGAACAAAACTTATCCACATGCATTTATGTGCATTTTTACAAATTTTCACCAATGCTAAAAGAATTAATTCAATCGTGAAATGTGCCCACGGTGCCAGTTTTTATCTTTAAGAAATTAACCTGAACCTTAAAAATATGTTGCAGGCAAACGTATATAGTCTTATTGATTCAGACATTGTATTTATTTTGAAGAAAACACGTCAGTTAAAATACCCTTTTGTTACCTGACCATCTTTATAGTGCATAATCATTAATTATTTAATAATTTATGCATGCAACCTATGCAATTTATTACAATTTTATTACATAAATTACTGTAAATTGTAATTGTAAGTCAAGTAACCTAACATGTTTTTTAGCAAAGTGGTTTTATTATTGCCAAAAAAATATCATTTAATAGGATAGACTCAATTTGATTCAGTTGCATTTAACCAACAAAGTGATTTTTAAGACCCAGATTAGTTGTGAACAACTCTGTGTATATTTTGACGGTCTAGTCTCCTCAGTCTGTTCTCCATATGTCGTGTCCCCTGTTATTGGGGCGAATGGACATCTTGCCACCAAGCTGGTTCTTAATTCTCCATGTCAAATACAATGGCAGCAATTATATGCTAATCAGCGCCGGCCTGCCGTAGCCCTCTCGCTGCAATGTGCCTCTCTGTGTGTCTGAGCTGGTACCCGTGAGCGTGTTTAGTCACGGCCTATTACAGCACCATTACAACGGTCACGCTTTAAATCAGGCTTTCTCCACGCAGACGCTACCGCTTTCAGCCTCTGTGTTCAAAATCATATTAATGATAATGATATGTAGTAATGATAGGTTATAGTCATTATTAGGACGATAGTGAATGTAATTGTATGTAATGAATATGATTTTTACAAAAATGCTTATGGCTATTTTGCCATCCTGTATTTGTATTTTTATGCATGCACACAGGTTGATAGCTTAGCACATGTCAGAGAAAAAAAATGCATTGATGCAGAATCGCGTTTAGTGTCATTCCATGTGTTTTCACTTTTGAAAGAGTCTCTATTTTGTAAAACAATTAATTTGATTGGTTTTAAAGTAAGTAATATCCTTGAATTTTAAATGTATTTAACTGAGCAATATGACTGTGTTTTGGGATGTATACATATTTTTATTCTTTATCTAAATAAACTTTACATGACTTTAGAGTAGAGTAAACTATAAAAATACTAGGAAATTAATTTATGCAGAAGAAAGCTGATATATAATTTAAAAAGAATTCAATTAGTATTTTTATCAAAAATGGATGATGATGTTTGAATATAACATTTAATTAGTGCATATTTCTTGATGATATTTTAGGGTTATTATAATTAAATAAATTTAAACTAAAATCTAATTTTTGTTGCTTAAAAAAATGTTAACTGACATAAAATGAATTAAAATATTTCATTTGCATTTACTTTTGCTTGATGTACTAAAATAAAGACACAATTACTAAAAAATAGCAAAACTTTAGTAACTTTAAAATTAAAATGAAATAATCGAAAAAATAGAAAAATAAAAGCTAATTCAAAATATGAAGAAAAATATTACTAAAATAACACTGCTGTACATACACTGAAATTGTGCTGTATTTATGAAAAAACAGCAAGTGAAATATTTAACTGAATGTAAAATTTTGAAGGTTAAGACTTGTTTTATCTGTAACACTTTACAATAAGGTTCATTTACTAATGCATTATTAAAATAACAAGTTATATTTGTTAACATTAGTTAATGCATTAGTTCACTAACATGAACAGACATTAAACTGTATTTTTATTAACTAAATGTAACAAAGATTAATAAAAAGTTTAATAAATGTAATGTTCATTGTTCGTTTATGTTAGTTAATACATGAACTAATGTTAACAAATAACACCTTGTTGTAAAGCATTACTGTTATGTTTTAACTTTCAAAAAAAAAATTTACAGTGTAGTATAGTAAACCAAACAACTGAGTGATTAGCATAATGTCTATAATAAGTGTCTATAATAATATAAATCCTGCTCAAAAAGAGCCCCTTTTTAAACCAGCAAGAAAACTGTATGTCGTATCAGTCTTTCAAATTTTGATGGTAATTAGGGGAGCAAATTGCTGTTCTCACAAAATGCAGGAAAAGCAAAAGTTTGGCGATTAGCATATGTGCTGCTGCGTGCTGGCATCTCCTTCGCTTTCTTCAGTCATCGAAACAGCGCAGGCCGGCCCCGCTTTTAGCCCAACACACACCCACAAACGCTTCAAGCGCACAAAGCAGAGCCCGGGCTCAATGGCCACTTTGACAAATGAATTGTTTTAAAATGAAGCTCCCTGTCTGTCTGTTGACTGCACCTACGCCCCGATCTCCCCAGCACCCCCTGCAAAAAAACTTTAACACACCCCCAGTGGCCGCACCTCCCACCCCCTAAAAGCAAAGGCCCCTTTTGTTAACCTAATGTGCATTTACCAGTTGCTTTAGCCGGAGACATCTGCTGTGTGCAACCAGTCAATATTGTGAGGCCAGTTCAAAGCAGCCAGTTCATTATTCCTGTCAGCTTAACAGGCAAAAGGTGGCAGACTGCGGGAGTGCTGGAGCACAATGCCAGGCACAATGAAGGGCTCATTACGCCATGATTTATCAGGACAAGATGCCCGTTTTCACCTCGGGTCGGCACCGGTCTTTTAGTCTGGCCCTTTTCGCGTCACCACCCTTCACAGCGAGATCTTCAGAGAGAGATGATATTGTAAAAGGTCACGCTGACGTGAAAAGCACGGTGGCTACAGTGAAGTGTGTCCGCCGAGGGTGGCAGCTCGGTTGGAGGCGTTCAGGGCTTTTATATTCTCCCTGTGCTTTCTAAAAGACATTTTATGACATCTTTGTACCCCGCTGGCCCCGTTTTATAAGCATCAGTGGCACATGTTTGTCTTAAGAACTCGGACTGTTTACTTTTTGTTTTTTTTGTTTTTTTTTAAGTGGCCAACAAACTGTTTGCTTTGAAAGTTAACTTAAATCATCTAAATTATGGGTTTAGACACAGTCAGAAATTAATAAATAAATAGTCAGAAATTAACAAATGTGACTGATTCAACATTTTAGGGGTCAGACTGGGCAGAAATAGCTCCTTGGGTAACAGGTTTGGACTTTTGGCTATGTTTGTGAGGGTTAATCCATTTTGCTAAACTTGCAACAACCTTTTGACCAAAAAAGAAAAATTGACGTAATATAAAGGCCTCTAAATGATTAGCATGTTCAAAACTTTGTTGAAAAAAAACATGCACACAATGTACTACATGCCTTCTGTCATCTGATGGATAGTTTATACTTTTCAGATGCTGAAACCTAAGAATAACTTTTATATTGTAATATAAACACAAACACACACACACACACATATATATATATATATATATATATATATATATATATGTATGTGTGTGTGTGTGTGTATATAAAAAATATATATGTATATATATATATATATATATATATATATATAT
>JAUMHE010000306.1:1193339-1205704 GCA_032359235.1 Enteromius mattozi
TATTTACAAAATATATATTTATATATATATATATATTTATTTTTATATTTTTTTTTTTTTTTTTTTTTTACTGTTTTTTATTACTATTCCATGTAACTGATATTTACATTGTTCCATTGTTTCTGTATATTAAATGTTCATAAAGAAATCATAAATAGTTTTTTTCTCTTTTAAAATAATAATCTTTTGTATTATATGATTTTAAGAACTAATAAATCACTGGATTAAAAAAAAGACTTTGAATTTGATCAGACAGGGCAGTCAACTTCTACTACCTCATCATCTCATTGACTCTCTAAGACATTATTTTTAATTTCATACACTGGGCTGAACCGTAGAAATTGGTATTTAAAGACATGGTCCACCTCTGCCCTCTATGAAAGCCAAGTATAGGTCTCATAATGCTCAGAGGAGATGATGTGAGGTGATGAGTATGGCTCATTCATGCATATGCAGTGAGATCATAGCGGCTCTTCTCCCTTCAGCACACTGCACACACACAGAGCCTAATTGCTATTTAATGTATGGAGGAGACTAAACAGGGCAGAAGAGAGAAGATTCAGTCTCGACTCATGTGGCGTTTTGTTAAGACGCCACAGCCACACCTCTCTCTGAATCCATTTGCCTAAATCAGAGCGTCTCCAGAGGCCCGCTGGATAATGTACCAGCCAAGCCTGGTAAACTATTTTGTTAACAATGCATTATGAAGGCAAGAAAGGGAGGACTAAAAGAAAAGAGAGAGGCAAAAAAAAGAGGTGGACACTTCTGAATGCCAAACAGTTGGGTGGGTGTGTAGGGCCTCTCTATTCGGAAGAGCAAGAGGTGACACCCCCGTCTCATCGCTCCACACACACACACACACATATACGCATGGCCCATTTGCGCCAGGCTTTGCTTAGTCACACCACCTGCTCTACCCATTTTTGAACACACACTCGTTCGGAACCACGATGGCAGCGACAGACGGTGTCCCGCTCCCCCCGACCGCTCTCTGTCCCGTTTTTAACCATCACTTTCCATCCCGCTCCTCCCTGAGCGCAGGGTTCAATAGAAGATGACAGCGAAGATTGAATGGCCTTCACGGAAAAAGCAAAAAGACATAATGAAACGATCAATAACGCTGAGATCAGAGGACTGTTTAAAGTCTCTCTGTGTGTGTTTGAGTGTGTGCGCGAAAGTCCTTATGGGTCATCCGTCACGGTTAGTGTTTCCTTGTCATGACAGGTTATAATAAACACCCTTTATTTGCTCGACACCATCTCACCTCTGCTTCAAAGGAGGATTAAATGTATCCCAATCTGACATGGAAACATATCCATTTTATGAGAGGTTTCTAATGATGTTAATGTTTTCTATGATTTTTTTCTGTTTTATTTGATTTAAATTAATTTTATGTTAGTAATTGTTTGGTAACACTTTAGTTTAGAGAACAATTTCCTATTAGTTGCTTATTATCACGCCTATTATATTGTATTGTATTGTATTATATTATATTAGTATTTATAAAGCACATATTCTGCATGACCATATTTTGCATCCCTAATCCTACCCAATACATAAACTTAACAACTACCTTAGTAACTATTAATAAGCAGCAAATGAAGAGTTTATTGAGGCAAAAGTCATAGTTAATTCTTTGTTAATGGCGAAAATTGGACCTTAAAAGCAGTTGTTGTTTTTGGAAGCATATTTAGGCTTGTTTTTCTAGTAACCAACCAGTTTGATACCTAATCTGTCTATCAATTTATCTATATTAGGTCCTTTATTAATACATTTACTCATACAACTTCACTGCTGTTCTTGGGATTAATCATTTCTTATAATATTTAAAGAAGGATTACTTAAATTGATCATATATGACAGTAAAGACTTTTAAGTTGTCAAACAAAAATGTGTATATCAAATAAATGCAGTACTTTTTAACTTTCTAGTCATGAAAGGATGCTGAAAAAAAGTGTCCTGCAATGTATCAAAATAGAAAACCGTTATTTTAAATTGTAAAAATTCTGTATTTTTGTTTTTTAATTTCTCATTATACATTATTTACATTTTTTAAATACTGTATTTGTGATCAAATATCAACCCTCGTGACCATGGTTCTCAGCTGGTTGTAGTTCAGGAACCAGAATTTATTTTGGCCATCAAGTGGTGACAAAGTACCAAACAAATATTTCTGAAATAACATATATCAATTAGTGCTGTCAAACGATTAATCATGATTAATCGCATCCGTAATAAAAATAGTTTTTGTTTACATAAACAGCATTTCAATGTTTTTTTTTACATTTATTTATTTATATATATATATATATATATATATATATATATTTAGATTAATATATATATATATATATATACATGTAAATACATTTAAACATATCTTCTGTATGCTTAATTTATTATGGTGCATGATTATATGGTTGCATTTTGTTATTTACATGAGCATTTATTCCCCATTGCTCATGGCCCTAAATGACCTACAGTACAGTTTGCAGCCCACCAGTTGAGGACCACTTTTAAAGGTGGTATACGGTATACAGGTGGACCGGACCTGTTTTATACACCAAACATCGAACATTTACAATGTTCTGCACATTCTTACATTTTTTACATTTAATTTAGAAAAAAACATACAACTTGCAACGATTATAGTTTTATTAATAGCTTACATAACGTTTACTTTTCCTGTCAAAACTCTGGTCAATCTCTGCCAAGATCAGACTGATATCTAATTCAACAGCCACCATTTAGCGTCTGACCATGTTCCACACTTGTGGTCTCTCAGGACCGCTATCCCCAAAAGGACTTAGCAAATCCAGCCACTGTGAGGAGAGTTAAGTCCCTCTCTGATTAGCCATTAGCCCCTGCACCGGTGGACTTTAGTACCCCCTCCCCCTCCCATGCCTGTCGCTGTCTTTCGTCCTTTTTCTTGACTAATTGGCACAGAGGGGTATCTGACAGGGTTGGAGCCTGTGGGAATAGGCATTGACATCTGATCTGATGCTCACTTAAAATCAAAATCAGACTAAAGCGCACTGTCGGGCCTTCCGAGCTCCCGTGAGGATGCAGATCTTGCCAGGTTTGGGACACTGATGTCAACACTGCAGAGATGAAAGCATGAGGACAGACCATTCTTTTAATTTCACACTTATTAGTTGGCAACAATGTCCAGATGATGTATGTGTAAAGAGAAACCTGGTCTTACTCTCTTGATCTTACTATGCTGTCATATCATACATAAAATATCATCATCATGTTTTCTTCCCCTCTTGCATGGAAGAAATCCTATCAGTATTGCCTCGAATGCTTTGAAGAATGTTACATACAGAACATTTCTGATTATTATCAATATTGAAAGCATTTACTTTTTTTTTTGCTTAATAGAAAGTTCAGAAGCAAACATGTCTGCTGTGTGATTATAAATGTTTTACTGACACTTTTGGACAGTGTAATGCATCCTTGCTGAATAAAAGTGTTCATTTCATTCCAGAATAAAAGCTGGTAATTGTTCTACTGTACTTTGTTGTAGCCAAGAAACAAGGCTTCAAGCCTTGCATCTTCTTTTTACTAGATTTGTACAGAAATGTATTTAATCATTTATTTTATATATATATATATATATATATATATATATATATATATATACATTGTTCCATACATATATATGCCTTTGTACCTTCTTTCCTGAAAGTATGGTATACTGTTAATCACTCAACAGCATGTTTTAAAACCCTTTTTGTCAATCAAACTTGAAGAACTTATTAACCTTCAGTGTTTTTTTCAGTCTGTCCACAGAAAATCATACTTTGATGGTGGTTTTGTGGTGTTTTTTGGATCTTGTCAGTTCCAGTCTCCATTCACTTTCTCTATAACAAACAGCATTCTTTATCCTGTTTTGTATGACAGACGAAAGCAATTTATATATATATTGGAATGATATCAGGATGAGAAGATGATGACCGACTTGTCATGTTGGGTGAACTATCCTGTTATGAACCTTTGATATTGACATTGATAGGAACAATGTAAAGGTTGCAGGTTTCAGTCTCAAGTAAAGGTGAACCAACTCTCACTGATTACTGAAATCAGCCATTACACTTTCATAATGTTATCCCATGCATGCGTTCCTCCTCCGTTTGGCTTACACAGTAAAGACTCTGGTGCATGCCAAATGAACTCATGCACCCATTTTTGTCCATCATCCAAAAAAAGAGACCTAATTTTTCCCCTCCAGCAGCACAGCATCATCCACTTTTCATCTGATTCGTATCCATCCGAATAAGATTTATAAAAAAATCCCATCCCATTCTTCTTATAGCATCTCTCTATCATCCGTTTTGAAAAGAAACGGCTAACAGAAACCATCGTGAGACTGAACATCACAGTCGGTCGACTATTAAGCAAACATCTCGGGCCTAATGACTCGCCCATCTTCTCCACCTCTCCAATTAGGTTCAGTCACAGGGGTGAGAGAATCTTCTAATGCCTGCTAATCTCTAACACACACGGCCCTCGCTCTCACTAACACGGCCCGGAGATAATCATCGAACCACCCAGGCAGCGAGAGTGAGAGTGTGGAGGAATGAAACGAGCCCAATCCCAGCAAACCATCCTCATCAACCAATAAATAGAGAATATGCAAATGCTGATTTGGTAGGAGGAGTACTGTAGGGTTTATAGGGATTAGCGCTTGTTCAGCTCAGCTCCCTGCAGAGCTAGCACACTAATACAGGTGTTGGTAAATTGTTGTTAGCCTCCAGCTAATTTGGTTCCTTTCACTGTGGCATTGTGCTGGCAGTCTGGCCATTTGTAGTTGTGTTTGCTCTTTGGCAGGGAGAAATCTCAGGGCTGTGGTGGGTCTGATATGATCCTCCGCTTGGTTCAGAGTCCACACTCTGGGCTACTTTGGATCATCTTAATGAGGCTCTTAAAGCCAAAGTCCTGCTGAGAGGCCAGTGAAGACCTAGAAGATGCTGATTCCACCTTTTGTTGAATAAGAACTTGTTTCATAAATGCTCATGGTCATGAGGTTTGTTTAGGGTGAAGTTTGGCACAATATCAGTTTTGTAAGTAAAACTGAGAAATCGTTCTCGCTCAAATCAGTCGTGACTGATGTGGGAACTAGAGTAGAGGTTAGCGACTTAGCATGTTCCCAGACGAAAGGTTGAGTTGCACACAAAGCTGAACCTCAGAGAACATCGGCAGTTCAAAGAAGTCATTAGGATAGTCCAGACATGCGACAAAAGGGAGATTTGAAGTCTGCAAACAGAACTGATGGAGAAAACCTAAATCAAACATAGATATCCGCTATAAGAAGCTTTCTCTTATTATAGCATTTCATAGAAAACAAAAGGCTCAGTGCTTACTTTTTCTCTTGGGAAAATCTGGGAAGCTCCCAAGCCCTAAAAAGAATAAAACATCATTCAACTAATTCTACACTCCTCTGTTATCTATCTATCTATCTATCTATCTATCTATCTATCTTTCTTTGCAAACAGTTTGTAATTGTAAAATAGCAATTGCTAGGAGACTGAGTTGTGTTTTAAATGTTTTATATGTTAATTTGTATAGTTTATGCAAAAAGCATCTTTTCACTTGTGTTTTAAAGAACCTACATGAAAAAGGTACAGAAGCTGTCACTGGTGCACTAGTACTTTTGAAAGGAACTAATATGTACCGTAAAGATATTGATATGTACACATCAGGTAGTAAAATGTACCTTTAAAGTTCCAAATATGCTTGTTTTGGGTGTAAGTAAGGAACATAGGTGTGAAAGTTGAGCTACTATGAGAGGAACTGGACTGTGATGTCTCTAAGAAGTGTCCAACCAGTGTGAATCATCTTTGGGCAATCCTTCAGGAGGCTTGGAGTAATATATCAAGTCAATGTTTGAGTAAACTGACAGCTCGGATGCCCTGATTATGCAGAGCTGTAATAGCTGCAAATGGTGGATATTTTGATGAATCGAAAATGTAAGTATTTTCTATATATAGGCCTAAACTGTTTTTTAAATAAAACATGTTTTCATAGTTTGTTTTGTCCCTTATCATCACAAATTAAAAAGGATTCATGCCAATATTGTCAAAAATCCCACTTTTCTAGGGTGTTTCCAAACCTTTGGAGGGCAGTGTGTGATTTGTAGTATAAATTTCTCACACACACACACACATAAACAAACCAAATTCTGTACATTTTGGGATGTTTTTATTTTTTAAATTTGAATAAGATGAAAACTAAAAGGTTTTCAAATCACATGAGTCAATATTTTATTCACAATAGAACAAAGATAACATAACAAATGTTTAAACCGAGAAATTATACAATTTTATACACTAAATGAGCTCATTTCAAATTTGATGCCTGCTTCAGGTCTAAACAAATTTGGCACGGGGTCAACAAAGGGCTGAGAAAGCAAGACATTTTGATAGGATTCAGCTGGGAGAGCATCTAGCAACTAAATAAGCTACCTGACATCAGGTCTGTAACATGATTAGCTAAAAAAGGGAGGCAGAGTCTCTCAGAGGTAAAGATGGGCAGAGGCTCTGCGATCTGTGAAAGAGTGTGTAAAAAGTTTGTGGAATACTTTAAAAACAACGTTCCTCAATGTCAAATTGCAAAGGCTTTGCTAATCTCATTATCTACAGTACATAAAATCATCAAAAGACGACACTGCATCACTCATCGGCATGATTCTGTCATTGACGTTACTAAATGGGCCCAGGAATACTTCCAGAAACCACTGTTGATAAACACAGTCTGCCATGCCATCCTCAGATGTCAACTAAAGCTCTATCGTGCAAAAAGGAAGTCATGTGAACATGGTCCAGAAGCTCTGTCATGTCCTGTGGGACAAGGCTCATTTAAAATGAACTGTTTCGAAGTGGAAAAGTGTTCTATGGTCAGACGAGTTCAAATTTGACATTCTTGTTGGAAACCATGGACGCCGTGTCATCAGGGCTAAAGAGGAGGCAGACTTTCCAGCATGTCATTTCAAAAAGCCAGCTTTATTTCTGTTTTAGTTCACAAGCCAGCGTCTGGTATGAGAGTGCATATGGGCAGCTTGCATGTTTTGGAAGGCACTATGAGTGATGAAATATAAAAGTTTTAGAGCAACATATGCTCCCCTCCAGATGATGTCTATTTCAGGGAAGGCTTTGTGTATTTCAGCAGGACAAAGCAAAAAACCATACTACAGCTATTACAACAGCATGGCTTCATAGTAGAAGAGTCCAGTGCTGAATTTTTCCTGTCTGCAGTCCAGATCCTTCACCCATAATGAACATTCGACACTTCATTAAAGGGAAAAATACGTCAAAGAAGACCACAAACTCTGCTACAAAAGACCGGTAGCAGGCATCAAATTTAAAATGAGCTAATTCTGTGCATAAAATTGTATAATTTCTCAGTTTAAACATACGTTATCTATATTCTGTTGTGAATGAAATATTGGCTCATGTGATTTAAAAGTCTTTTAGTTTTCATTTTATTCAAATTTAAGAAACGTCCCAACATTAATTCAGGTTGTGTGTGTGTGTGTATATATATGAGCTTTTAATATTTATTTTTAAATATCTTTCACTGGGGTGGTACCTTTAAGGTAAAAATATGAACCCTTTAGGGGTAAATAAGGTGCAAAGATGTAACTTTTAAAAAGGTACTGGCTGAGGGACAAGTTGTGTGTACACTCATTTACAGTTAACTGTGGAAAATGGAGAAACTTTCTTTAAGACAAACATTTTCATGTTCCTCCCCCATAGCAGAAAATAACTCAGTGTAAATTCAATTGATGAAGCTGCCCCTACAAGACAACTTTGGCCAGCCCTGCGCTGTAATACACTTCACCCTCTCCACCCATTGTAAGCTAACGTATCTGTGCTTAACACAGCATGCCGGACAGATGTGCTAATGCATTTCCAAGTATTAACTGAACCTGCTGTGGCCTGGCAGGGGCCTCATCTACGCTCCTATCTCCCTCTGTGTCGGGCTGCTCTAATCTGTTTGCTCATTTAATTACGCCATTGTTTTGGATGAGTTGGCAGGAAGCCTGGTCAAAGCAGTTCTGAGACCAGCTTAGCTGATGGCATTTGAGCCACAAAGCTGAGCTGAGCTGCATTGATACTAAGCATGGATCGGCTACTCTGCCAGCACAGAGACTCAGTCCGAGACCAAGGTACCTGTTTAACGAGTAATGATGAAGTTGTTTAGTTATGCAATTGACTACACAAAGACTGTGCAAAAGAGTCATTTTTCCACCAAACCTAAATGATGTCCACATTAAAAATGGATGAATAAGGAATACTGTAAATGGAAAATAGGGCATTGTTTGCTAGGTATTGTTTGCAATATGACATTGTATTACATTAATAAATATTATTTAATTTCTATTTAAAATTTTAAAATGTTTTAAAACAAATGTATATGTATATATATATATACATACACAAACATGCATGCATATTTTAGAAAAATAGGTTGTTTATATTAAATATATTTCTTTATAGTATAAATTAAATAAATATAAATATGAACATGTAAATACATTTAAATATATACTGTATGTGTGTGCGTGAATTTTTAATTTGCACATATACACAGAACACACATTATGCAAATAAAAATGTTTATTTTGGATAACTTTTATATTGGAAAATTATTTGAAAGTACTTATATATATATATATAATTTATTACATTTGTTTGTGTGTATAATCTTATTTATTTCATATATTTTAGTTGGTCATATTAATCTTATTGTTACAAGCATTGTTAAAAGATATTATAAAGTACATGCATTGTTTAATATTTATTAAGATACATTGCAAGGAAATATACAGTAATATACAGAAGCAGAGAAATACATTGTGCGTTGTAATATAATAATATCCAATAATAAATAAATTCTAATATATTGTAATTTATTATAATACTATGATAAATTTAAAATGTTTTTGAATGAAGTTAAATGTATAAATACATTTAAATGACATCAGTTCAAGTTTGTGCAAACTAAATAATACAAAACACTCACCTATTCTGTTTGTCTGATTATAAACTGATTACTCTCATTATGTCAAAATATTATGTAAAATACAACATTCTTCAAATAAATAAATAAAAATATAATATAATAAAATCCCTTCATGGTCTGATAGGACGTTAGGTCAGCCGCTGTTAAGATTATCTGACATGCAAATGAAAAATATAACAAGGCAAACGGTCAAGTCTAATGATGTCACTCCTGTTCAGCTCTGGGATTGTGAAGCCTGTGATTCTTGCACCTATGGGACCACTGAAGAATTAAGCCCACATTATTGGACAGTGCTTTTTGACAGTAACTGACAGTTGCTTTTGACTGTAAAGGGTATTGAGCTCTAATTAAGCTAATCCTCACCCGGGGATCAGCTGGGATCGGCCTGCAATCCGAAGTCCCTCTGTGGCAGCTCCCCGGTTCTGTTCTGGAAACCTCCGCTTGCCACTTGATTCGCCCTGACGTCCCGAGCCGCCCGCCTCCTCTGTGGCCCCTTGCAAGCTGCAGATCCTGCAAAGGTGCTACAATGAGGAGCAGATTGTGCTGTCAGGCTCCATTAATGGCCATCATTAGCATCACACTCAAGAGTCAGTGGCTCTGCTGGCTAAGCCCTCTGTGTCAGTGGGCAGGTTTCAATTGGCCAGGATATGGGACATATTGCACTGCAGTCGGGCATTAGGCCTCCTGGTCCTGTGGATTCTGGATTAGGCACCCATTTTTTAACTTAAAGTCTTAAGGTTAAAACAGTCATTTGGAGTCTTTTAATCACAAAAATGCTTTGTTAAATATTTGGAGATAGTCTATTTTAAACCTATACATAGGTTTTAGGTTTTCAAAGCATTTTAAACAAATGTTGTAGCGTACCATGAATATAAAATATCTAGGTCACTAATTTCATAAAATATCTAGGTCACTAAATTTACTTTTCACTTAAATAGTTTTGCTTGTTATATCCTTTTTTATACATTTTTAATTGTTTTTTTTAAAATAATGAATACTTTTTTTTGGTTGCATTTTTAATTTTTTACTTGTGATCATAAGGTTTTAGAATCCATTATATAACACATTTTACATAAATTTAAATTTAAAAATAAAAATTTCTTTAACAACAAAGCATGCCAAAACTGACCTATAGACCTCCTTTTTGTAGGCATTAATAGACATTTAGACGTTAATATACCTCGTCATTATTTAAGTACATTTTATTTTAAATTCTGTTTTTTAAAAATGTAATATTTAAATTTAAAATGTAATTCTAGTTTTTTTTTATTGTCAATGACAAAACATTTAAAATCAATAAGCTTAATATGCATTAATTAATTAATTCATGCATTTATTTATTCATTTGGTTTCATTTGTTAGTCTTATTCATCCCTTAGTTATTTATTGGTTTATTTTTCATTCATTCATTAATTCATTCATTAGTTGAACTATCTTTTTCAATCTTTAATTTATTTGTTTGTGTAACTGCCTCATTCGTTTGTTTTTTTTTTGGTTGACTATATTTCTTTATTCATTCATTCATTCATGTACTTAATTATTTGGTTGGTGTTATATAACCTTTTTTAATGTGCCACCCATAAAGACAGTCATCAGTCGAAAGATATTAAAACGTTTAATGCACTTACATACGCTTAGGTTACCTCTAGTAGTCTATCTTCCATTTCTTAGAATTATTGATTGCGAAGTGTAGTTAAAGATCTGGTTTTGCTGAGTTAGAATAACAAGTCAAATGCATGACTTCAAGAATTCCCGTCCACGTATCAAGCTGTTTTGACATTTAACAGTATGGCTTTAAAAAGTGTTTTTAATGACACTGTGAATGACAAGCCTCCCCTGAACCTCAGCATGGCCTCAATCACATTTCCTACATACGTTCATCCGATCGAAGCCAGGCCACAATGACTCAACATGTGTGTATGACAGCGGCCTACACAAAGCCATCTCTCCTCGGCAGGCTGCCACAAACCCCCACTAAGATGGGACAATAGGAAGCCATTTTGATTCCACTCAGTGGTAATTAACAGACTATACTCCGCCGGCATCTCCAGAGCTCACCGCAGTCGCCCTGTTACCGACAGGACAGCAAGATCGAAGCCTTTTGTCTTAAGCGGCGAGGGGGATGTGGATTCATTCATGACGCATTTTGTCATTCTTCCCTCTCCTCGACGAGATTGGTTTAAGCTCAATAATAGAAAAAGAGCAGCTTTTCAGAGGGAGGCTTAAAGTTAAAAAATCAGCAGGGAAAATTAATTCATTGCACAGGCAGATCCAGATGCTTTCTGAATAACGCTTCCTTGCTTGAGCTTTACAGTCATTTAATTCTAGTCCAAGAAGTCTGTGGCTGCACGCATTAAAATATGGTTTATTGGGCTTATGCAAAAACATTCTTCTGTCCTTAAGAAAAAGCTATTTTCCCTAATCATTTTAAAGAAGGAATAATGAAAGCTGATATCAATAGCCTTATATAAATCTCCACTGCATTTGTTCAGTAACATCTGAAAGAGGATTGTCAGCTGACATATGGGTCTATTCATACCAGCGGCCAACAAACGTTTGAACAAGAGCTGGAATTTAAACAGTTGGACAATAAAATCTGCTTTAAAGGATCGGAGCATATGGTGTGGGCTCATTGGTTGTAGAGGAAACGGTTTAATTTGCAACTTTGATATGTTTAATGATACGGTATAGTGCAGTTTTGCTGTATTTGAAGACCTGAATTATGTTTTCCTTCAGTGGCACTGTTAAAATATGTTCATTTGTGAACTGGACTTTTTGGTGTAAAAGCACACAGGAATTAAACACAAATAAAACATTGAAAAGAAAGAGATAACTGTTATTGAATGCATTTTATCATCAAAAGCACCTGTATTAGATCAGGCAAGAGGCCATCTTCTGAATGCAGGGGCCTCAAGTATTAGGCAAGGGGAACAACAGAGTTCAGAGATCTTGGGTTTACACTGACACCTACTGGTAAGAATAAGACATCACACATCAGCGCTTTTGGCCATTGTAGAAATGACCTTGTATTTTCAGGACAGTGATAAAGTGAGTAGAAGAAAACTAAAAGAAAAAAAATAATGTGGAACAAAACTACTTCATTAATTCATATTTTAACATTTTTTAATGCAATAATTATAAATGAAATATTTTGTTTTAATTTTGTCATAGATAAAGATTCCAAAAAATAAATTAATAATTAAAAGAAAATAATAAAAATAAAATTATATATATACACACTACCGTTAAAAAGTTTTAGAGCAGTAAGATATTTAATGGTTTTTCAAGATGTTTCTTCTGCTCATCAAGGCTGCATTTATTAGATTAAAAATCCAGAA
>JAUMHE010000306.1:1207561-1231877 GCA_032359235.1 Enteromius mattozi
ACAGGCCTCTCTCATCTTTTTAAGTGGGAGAACTTGCACAATTGGTGGCTGACTAAATTCTTTTTTGCCCCACTGTATATATCTATGTGTGTGTGTGTGTGTATTAAATTTTAAAAGTCTTTTGCTTTTAGTCACTTATTAATTATAACATCAATATAATTGTAATGGTGCTATGGTTATATTAATTGACAAATAATACAAATATAATAATTGTAGTAGTGCTTTTTGCCCATATAAAATGGTTTCGTTCCTGTAAAGAGGATCCAAGTGTAAAAACACCATAAAACAGCATCATTGATATTAGCCAGAAACTGATTCATTTATATCTACATTTCTGTCATTTTATTGTAATATTATTTATCCTTATATTATTTATTTTTAACTGACTACTGCAAAATTGCATGCATATCAGCCCTCTATCATTTAAAAGAAGCAAATAATGGGAAGAAAACTATAAGCGACGAGACTGAAATGAATCGGAATCTGAAAGTTTAAAAAAATAAAAAATAAAAAAATCATATTGCCTCATGTTTAGGTATAAGAGCACGGCAGACCATCTGCATTTATATCAAGGCTTCGTTTGTCCGTAGATGGCGAGACAGCATCCCGGCCGTGCTAACAGATGAAGTGTGTCTTATCATAATGGGAATCGGATAAATGTCATCTGATGCGCAGATGGATGAAGGTGCTTTAGCCAGTTTCTCTGATAGAGCACACTATTATAAATGACTGTGGCCTAACTGTAGCTGTCCACGTGCATTACCACGGACAGTCCCTGCAGAAGCCGTTCAATGATAAGAGTGCCGTCCACTTGAAGGTCTGCTAACGCTACTTCTGCATTGCTGATACCAGCGTCAGATTATAATCAGAAGGCACTGTCGTGTGAATATATTGTATGGCAATATGGTATTGTAATACAATATGGTATTGGGCCATTTTATAGTAGCTTAAATGCCAAGTCTATAAACAGTGTCCCTCACACTGGTCATTTATAGTGAGTTGATTAAGTAATTTAGATTTCATCATTTCCTCACATGCACACCTCTGGATTAGCACTATATGGGTTTTTCTGTCTTTTGTTTGTTTTGTTGTTGTCAAAACCGTATGTGCAAATGTGTGTGAAAGATATGGGGAAAATTGGTATGAGATAAACATGTTTGGGAGAAACAAGGGATTTTATGTTTTTTTGGGCATGTACCATTACACTTATCATTTAAAGTACCATTTATATATTTGTTTAAAAAAAGTTTATAAATGACATTTAGTTATAAAATGTTTTTTAACTGTAAGTTTCTTATAAGCATCAAATCAGTAATAAACATATATTTATATTGCCAACAATATATATATATAATTTTTTTTTAACAACCCCAAACACACAGAAGCATATAAAATGTGAAATTAGTAATTGCCTTTGTTCAGTCTATACTCATTTTCAGCCGCATTTATGTGTTAAAGTTGTGATGTCAGTTTATCTTACTGATTTAGTACAGTTATTACAAAAAAAATGTATGTATTTAATCATGACCTACCAAAACCGCACTTACTGTTAGCATGGGAATCGTTCACAAAACTTGAAACACACATCTAAAAGTTATTTTTTTACTTAATTTGGCACCTTTGAAAAATAACTGAAACCTTATATGCCATGATTCGTTTTAGCTAAGAACCACACTTTCCTGTAATGTATCCCACAAAAATAGATCTCTTTTCAAATAATATTAGGCTTTACATTTGATGTTCTTCTCACTTTACTTAACGCGTGATTTGTAACTTGTGAATTTAAATTGGATTTCTTTTCCAAACAATAACAGTAATGTGTTTTGTGTTGTATATCTTCAAGCTGTCATTTGCATAAAACAAAAAGAGAGAAAAATGATTGAAAAATACGTTCCTGTCAGCTCACGCTCAGGTTGTGTGGCTTCTTCTCCTGTTTGTGTTAGTTTAGTAATTACTTTTCAGAGGTGTGATGAGAGGGGAGGTAGAGTATTCAACGGAAATGCAAAACGCCCTCAGAAACGTCAGTCGCATCAATTAAAGCAGCCTTCATTTGTCATGATTTAGTTTGTCCTGCCGATCATTAAAAGGAAAAGATGAGAACATTTCCTTGAAAAGCTTCATTTGTCATGCGTAACCAACCTTTGAGCTCGAATAAAAGAGGTCACCCTGTGTTGAGTGGTCTTGGGACATTTTGAGGGTAGAAAGTTTATTGCACATCACGTCTGCTCTCCAAGTAAGTGTTCAAAAGCCGAGGTATTGGGAATAGACTTAAAGAACAAGGCTTATTGAATCAACCATGCAATGCTTTGTGTAGTACTTTAAAGTCATTTAAACTCATAGGAAGTGCAGTCCGTCTGCAGTGTGAAAAGGTCCTTGAGGTGTCAGAGCAAGGTTCCTTTAGGGGGAGGTGCGATTATTTGATAGACAGGGGAACTGTGGTGAGCTGGTGATTCCGAAGGCCTGTTTTATGCATCTCCTTTACAGGGGCCACAGATTTATGAGGTTATGCTCTGCAGAGCAAGAGAGAAGTTTTATAATGCAGCTTTTGTATCTTGTGCTGCGGTGTTTGGGAAGGCTTTTTCCCCCCTGAAAACTGCTATAATTATTGAAAGGCATGTTGCAAAAGTAATGTCTTTCAAAGGGTTAAATAGTTCACCTAAAAATGAGAATTCATCATTTATCTCCAAATCAGATCAGTTTTTTTTCTTTAAGGCCTAATGTTGCTTAAGTCATTATATGGACAAACATAATTTGTGTTGTGCAGAAGAGATTTATCATTGCATCACTTGCTTACTAATTTGCTCTCCGGTGAATGGGTGCCGTCAGAATGAGAGTCTAAACAGCTGATCAAGACATCACGATGGCCACGTACACACTGCAGTTAAATTCAGTTCACCTTAAGCGCGTTCTGTACACACACAATTCACAAAAATACAGGTGTGACAACTGCTTTAACTCCTGAAAAATACAAGTAGTGACAACTGCATTTACAGAAATTTAACGGAACCGAGCTGAACAACTAGTTGATAGTGACGTATTTGAGCATGCATCAAAAATGGGTCTTCGTCTGTATGTGAGATGCAAGAAAATAACAGTGAAAGAAGTCTTAAATTTTAACACGGGACCAGCTGTTCTCATGAGCCCTGCGGTAAAGTGTCAGTGCTGCCAGATCTTCATACAAAACAAACAAACAAACAAGGACAAGCATAAAAAACACTAAAACAGCCAAATGCTTTGTTTTTATTATACCAAGAAAAAAATCACATATCTCTGCAATAGACCACTTTATTAACAGCCTATCTTTATGATTTAAGCGCTTGTAAACATGAAGACATGGCAACGATGCAAGATGGCTCTTACTAAAGCAGCAGTAGTTTAGTTAAAATTGACGGACAAAAAGAGTCTTCTGCAATTTAAAACTTGCAGATTGTGCATGGCCAATAATCCACAAGTAATCGACATGACTCCAGTTCATCAATTAACATCAAAAGTTGCCCATTTCTAATAAACAAATCGATCATCAAGATGTTTTAATCACTTCTAGATAATAATCCATTATAATAATAGTCCATTTATTCGTAATAACGCCTCTTCCAGTGAAAAAGTCTGTGTCCTGCTACACAATATATTAATTATTGGGCTGCATTGGTGTGGATTATTGTGATGTATTTATCAGCAGTTTGGACTCCGGCACCCATTCACTGCAGAGAAAATTTCTCCAAATCTGTTCAGAAGCAGAAACAAATTCATTTGCATTTTAGATGGCCTGAGGGTGAGTAAATGTTCAGCAGAGTTGAATTTTTTTGGTTGAACTATACCTTTAAATTAATATTTGCGTATACTACAACGCTTGTTCTCTACATTTACACACCAGCTTGTTGATTAGCAGTCGCATTACTTCAAGGAACACATCAAGATGTTTTACGTTGTCTCATCCGTTTCTCGTTTCAGCCTCCGTCACCCTTGGTTGCATTGGCATGTTTAATGCAAATGGCACTGTGATGTATGACGGCTTTAGAAGCAGCCTTGTCTCCTTCATTTAATTAACGTGCACCAACAGCTTCTTTCTCATAGATCGCCAGTCTTCTTCTTGCCTCTGTAGACTCAGAATAAAATCTTGCAGTAAGTACATCCCAAACTGCTTTACTCTGAGACTTAACCAGGAATTGTAGGGTCAAGTAATTTCACTCTCTGTCTCTTGGTTCTCTCTACAGACCTCTGTGTATCAAAGCCCATTGGCAGTAACTGGGCAAGTGTTTGTTATGAAGTGCAGACACACACCAGTGTGATGCACACAGCCATTTTCTGCAGGGTGCTGAAGTTTAATAGATCTTTCTATCATTTGTGCTCATACTGGTCAAGAAAAAACCCACTGTGCGTGCTTTTTACTTTTGGTTGGCAATATGCGATCTGTCAAGTTTTCACTGCACAGCTGATTTTAATTAAAGGATTTCTTGCTAGATCAATTGTTTTGCAAAAAAAATTAGGCTTCAGCTTTTTATTTGTGCTTTTTCGCTATTGAACCAACCTTTTGGTGATTTCTATTCCTGATTCATTATGGCATGACTTGTTTGCCAAGTAAATTTCTAAAGGCCCGTTCACACCAAGAACGTTAACTTTAACAATCTTAGCATTCACATAAATGCGTATTCACATAAATTATGGGTTGGGAATTGTAAGACATTTTACAGTTCTGGTTCTGCCTAATGATTCCATTTCTGATTCAGTTAACTATTAAACTATTCCATTTCTATTAAATTTAGTCAGTCCTTTTTTTATGACCACAAAAAAACTGTCAATTTCATTATATTTAATGAAATTTTATTTTTATTTTATTCTTTCTGACTTCTGTCGGTTTCATCTGTGTTTTCTGCATTTTGGTAATGCTTCCAGTGCTTTGCTAACGCATTGCACCAGAAACATTTTTAGAACCGAATTTAGCATATTATGGTATTTTTCAGAAAACGGAACTGGTTCTGTATAAATCTGGAACTGGATATAGAACTGGATCTATATAAATATTTTCTATGATAGAGTATACAGTTGTGGTACACTGTAAAAAAAACCTGTTAGATGGTTAATGGTAAATTCCTGTAAAACTGCATTTCCATAATTTCCTGCATTACATTTCAAATTTTGTTTGAATTTGATGTTTTTCTTTGAATTAACTATGTTTCTTCTTAGTTTTTTTTCTTATTTGTTATGTTTATTAGGGTTGTATGTTACATGTAATGTTGTTAAATTAATGTTTATTGCATATTTCAGTTTAATGAGTCTCACCATGATGGTGTTTAGTGTTTGCGTGAATGATTCTGAGCACCTTCTATATATGTTCATATTTAAAAGCTGCTTGTAAGTGGTTCATCATGTGACTTTCTCATCACCACCAGCTTTTGCAGTGCATTTCAAAGGCACAAAACAGATTTCAGTACTTTAATATGTTGGTATATTAACATTATATCAGTTCGTGAAATTACGGTATTTAATTGTAAATTCAACTTAAAACCGTAAAACCTAAAGCGTTGTTACAGTATTTTTTACGGTCGAAATACGTTTTTTCACAGTAAATTTTACAGATTTTCTTTTTACAGTGTAGTCTATAGACTTCCCTATTCGACAATGATAATAAAGTCATTAAAATGATTATTTAAACTTTATAGTTTTTGTCCTTGGTGTGGACACAGCAGTCTTGTACTTGCATCCCAAAAAAATGTTTTTCAGGAAAAGTGAGTTGTGAAAGTATGAATTTTAATGTTCTTTTAAGGGGATCTTTTGACAGTAAGAGGTACAAAAAACCTAAACTGTGACGGTCACATCTGACTTCTCTCCATCTCCTCATGTCAAGATGCTGCAGTCAGCATATTTTTATCTCCTGTAACCTGCAGCAAAGAAAGAAATGATGGGGGGTGGAGGGCTTGTTTGCCAAATGGGTAAACATTCATTTATGTCTGGCAGTGAAACGTGAAGTTAATCAAAGTGATTATCTGGAGTAATCATCGTCATTGTCTTCAGGCCTTCCCGATAAACCGTGCCGCCTGTATTCCTACTGTAGTCGTACTGTAGCGAGCAGCAGCTTTCTCTGCCATCTGGAGCCAAGCTGCATGTCATCCTCCCCTGATTCACTCTCAGCGTTTTAATCGCATCTTTCTCTTCTCAGCTAGTTTCAGTTTTATTCAATGAGAGGCAGTAGATATTCCCACTTTTGGTATTACACAGCTCCTAGGTTTGACAGGAAAGTGTCAGTTGTGGCTGAGCTATGTGGTAATAAAGAGTGAATATTTACTCTTGCATGTAAACGCATTCCAGGAAAGCTCAAATATTTTACATTTCTGGCTGGTGTGAAGGCATGACACCATTAAGATTGATCTGTGTCAAATCCTGTTTTCAACTCTCTGTTTTTCCTTGTGTAGGAGAGGAACTTCCAGGTCAAATTGCAGTGCATAAGAACAGAAAGGACCCCAGAGCACTGCTCATCACACTTGACATTGCTGGCCGGAAGCAAACCTACAGCCTCCAGTGAAGAATTTTTGTTAGTAGGAAAACAGATACTTTGACCAATGCAGTGTTTAATAACTGAAACATTCTATTAAAAAGTTTTTCTACCAAATGTCGATCATTCATGAGTTGAATGTAGAGTGAAAGTCATTCTCTCTGTGACAAACAGCAGGACCTAGGAACAATGAGTCAACAACTTGGGCTACTAATGAAACCTCTTAATGCTGTTTGAGCATCTTGACTCTTCATGTAAAGCACTGGTAATCTCATTTCTTAATTGTTTAAATAATAAACCTAATTGTTTGAGTGAATAAAGTAAAAGCTTCCATGAAATTTAAATGCTCAGGTTCTATGTTCTTTTATAAGAAACATTTATGTTTGCCAAAAGTAACACTAAAGTCCCCTGAACCCTTTTTGTTTTTACAAACGTTAGAAGTTAGGTTATTTTACTTCATTACGTATTGGCGTTATTTGCATATAAGTATGTCTAACAACTTGGCATCGAAACATTAAATATTTAGTAGAAAAATGAAGCAGGCCGATATTGTAGAAGATGGGTTGCCTTTACCTTACTAGCTTACACTGACAGCTGTCATAAAGAAATATCACCTCTGAATGCCACGATTGTCCAACCAGAATACAGTTTTTAGGGAGCATTGTCATAACAGAACCTGTCCACTAGGGGGAGCCTCAAATTTGGGCTTAATTAGTTTACAACCTGTCTGGATACCGGAAGCTTGTTTCAGTAATGCCTCAAGCTAAATAAACTGCTTTTGTGTGGAATGATGATAATATAGGCATAACTGCATATCCGCTATTTATGTTTGGCATGACATTCGAGTGATCTGGGCCTATATTTTGGGTATGCATCCTAAAATGCTCTTTTGTTGTTGTTTTCGTAAGAGACGTGACAGTTTTGCCTCAGATATGATTAATTTTTATACGGCAGTACTGTACAATGCTCCCATATCCACACTGGGCCTTGCCCTTTAAGTGCGCGTGCACGCCGTAGAGAGTGGGTGTTCAAGACTGACCCAGATATTTAAAAAAAATCCATTATGCTAATATGAAACCATTATTAATACAGTTGCGTTAAATGTTTTTAAAAAAAAGGTAGACAGATGAGAAACTGGATGTAGAAACATTTCGTATAAAGCCCTTTAATATTCCAGATCTTACTGGCACGTTTTGTTTTAACAACAAATACTAACAAGACGAATGACCATCGGCTGGTGCATAATCTTATCTCATGCAATTAATTATAGGGTGAAAGAAAGTGGAGAGAACTGCTTAGTTTCAACGTAATTCATTCCTTATCAGACCCAATGTGTCCACTGTCATTTTTATAGCATAGCAAACCCAAGTTCGGAAAATACCCAAATACAATTTTTTTATTCAACACAAGACATTTCCTAATTTTATACTGTAATAAACAGCCTGTAATCAACTGCATTATTCGTTAAGTAAATGATTGGCTGGTTGTAAACCACTGTAAGACTGCATATTTTTGTTGGCTCTCTCTATACTTAAGGCGTACTAACGTGCTTTAAAGAGAACGTATAAAGGTGACACGGAAAGAGAAGCAGAAATCAATTACAATTATTCTCTGTTGACAAAGCAATTAAACCCAGAGCGAAGAGCTAATCCAGCCGTATAGAGGCTTATCACAGACGGCCGCAGATTTATGATGGTCACTGCAGCAGCGTGCATGTATAGAGTGATATCACGACTGAGGAACTGAGCTGGCCGGAGATTGAAGAACAACTTACCGACGTTATTCTATTTCTTGTTAAACTGATTGGACACTTTTTAATAACTTTAATCAAAAAAATCGTTATTATATCATCTTTATAGTCTATATATTGTAATATGTGTGTGCGTTTAAGTTATTCATGCAAGTTATTATTTCCAAAAATAATTATTATTCATAAAGATGCTATATTCAATTCAGTGCTTCTCTGTTGAAAAAGTGCTCTGGGGGATGATGCTTGGATGCTCAAAGCAGTGTGGTTACATCGAAGCTAAGAATAGAAAATTACTCCTCCTTTGTCTTGCGTAAAAGTTTAACAAATGAGTGCCTCCACTCCTCTGAGAACCTCGCCCACTTTTCACACTTGAACAATATGTGTGCCGGTGACGCATAAGGGTACGCGCGCGTTCGTTTGACGTGTGAACTATGAACCATGAAATCCATTACTATGGAAAATATGCTAGAAAAGTTTTTATAGTACTGTTTCAAAATTTTCCAAAGTCATCTGTTTGGTTGTGTATAGCTATATATAGCTATTCATGTAAAATATAAGCAACTTCGTTCAAAAATCATATTTTCCATGGCCTTATCTAAATTAAAAATAGCAGACTTGACGCAGATCTGTGCATTGCATTTAAATATCCTAACTGTGATAAGATAGAATTAGAAAACATAAAATGGGCCTGTTATCTAACTTTAATAATATTGCATGATGAAAAGTCATTAGATTTATTCATATCTGTATGTATTGGAGTCGGTCAACTATGCAGTCTCCACGATGCCTGCGTCTGCAGAATCTTTCCCGTGCGTCAGATGAACATCTTTACATAGTCCTGAGGGACAAGTTTATTAATCAGTCACGAGCCAGTCCGTCCCCAAACGTAGTCTCGCGCTGCCTTGTGTGTGTCACGAGCTCACGTCTTCGCTTGTTGCCCCTTTAAAAATCAGAATTGAAGGCCAATGATTTATCAAAGCCCTATTATCAAGAAAATGTCATGCGAAGGGTACCTTGCCATGCACTGACGCAAACCCGATCTTTCCCACGGAGATATAGAAAGCTTTGCACTTTGCACAGCCAAACTCAGTCTGCCTGCCGCCTTTCCAGCTGTTTTCTGCTATTAACCCACATTTGTTGACTCTGCACAAATGGTAAGTACAGCACATTCATTACTTTACGCTTTGCGTGTTTTCTGAACAGTTTACAGATTATTTAGAACAGTCTTGGGTTAGAGAAAAGTACTATTTGTAAGTGCACTAATAAATGAAGTGTCGCTATCCACGGTGCTGAAACTTTATAGCAGGCATATTTACACCTTTTCAACGGAAGTACTTAGTTATGTATATCACTTTAGAAAATAAATTAATAATTAGACATTTATAACCTTCGTAGTAGCAGCTAAGTATTCACATATTTTATTGTTATTTCTTAATTTGTTATTGTTTTAGTATTAAGATAACTAGAATATTTTAACACATTTTAAAAGGGTATTAGGACAGTGATCTCCTATGGTGCGATGTAATTGTTGGTGTAATGTTCCATGTATGCACCCGGGTTTGCACTGAACACTTACACCGGGACTGGTGCCTGCCGCAGGGGGGGAAAAGCCTCGGCCGAGCCCGGCAGCTTGTCTATTGCCCATAAAACCAGGGGATGTTCCGGGGTTGAATGACAGGAGGTAAATGAGGCGTAAAATTAAAGAATCTTTCTCTAATGGTAAAAGCAAGACGCAAACAGCTACCGTCCGTGAGCTGAAAATCAAAGAAGTGGAGCAGACATGTCCAGAAACGGTCTAGCATAAAATGCATTGCAGAAGTTATAGTATGATAGCGTGAACATTTTGCCTAGGGGTAGGTTTCTGTAAAAATGCTGGGTCACTATGTGTGAAAGAGCAGTTAATTAATAGGCTGCGTTAATTATACCGATCCTGTCTAATGTGTATTTTAACGTTGCAGGATTTTTCTGAGCACGGGGAAATGTTGAGACAACCGTCAAACAGTATTCCGCCTCAGCCGTCTGGGGGAGCGGTTGGAGCTACAACTACTAACAAACCGGAGAACGGGAACCCGGTGCCCCAACCGCCGCCTGTAAACGAACGGAAAACTTTTTGTCCTTCGGAAAATAAACCGTGCGAAATGGAAGCCAATAAAGCATACGGGACGTTTAAAAACGCAGCACCTGGACCCACGTTTGCTCCCGTTAATTCTGCCGTGCGTAAGGATTCCGTCGGTAAAATGGATGGTTCGACCGGTAAAGCCACGTCGGAATTCATGTCGAACAATCAAAGTGCTGTAAGGATCGCGGCGGAGCATAACAACACCACCGGTGACTGGACCTCCATGAGCCAGACCACCATCATCCTGGGCACAGATGGTAATACATCTGTTCTGCCTGGCACGGTGACCGGGGTAAGTGCATGCTTAAGGAACGTTTCATTCCGGCTGAACCAGCCAATCACCCCTGAGCGTAAAGCTTTCAAACTGGGAGAGTCTTGAGCAATCACAAAAGCTAGATATTTTAAGTGTCGTTGCATTTTAAAACCAAAGGTATCCAGCTGCAGCTTTGACCGTTACGACCGTTACAGTTTGAATTTTGTCCGCGAGACCTTTATTTAACCCACTTGCGTTTGTAAAAAAAAACATATAAAATGATGACGATAAGGTTGAAGTTTCTAGAGGTTCGTCTCACTCAAACGAAAATGTCATTTAGCGCCATCACAAGCACTATTATCATTTAAAAACAAAATATACAGCGTTTTATTGTGATATTTAAATGTACACTTAGTGATAAGTAGTGACGGTTATTTGGAGCGGCGTACTGTTGCTATGGTTACCTCCTAGCCAAAATCTACTCGCTGGCGTCTTTGGCGACAGGTAAAAATGCGCTGTGATTAACTTGTAGTTTTTCCGTAGGATTTTACCATTACCGAAACGTTTAAAACACATATGTACTTATATAAACGTGTATTCTAATTTAAAACCTTCGAACCTTTTGTTTGAACTTAATTTGGACCGTTTTTATTGTGTAAAATAACGGTGTAGGTTCGGTTATACATTGTATGCAATGTGCTTCAGAAGTGAAAAACAAAGACGGCTACTGTCGTTTGCGATACACGGCTCTCATATTAGTCATAAAAGTGTTTTGGACAAAAGGACATTGTTCTGTAGTCTCTCAAAAGTGAGCAGCGAAACGAAATCTGTTTCCAGTCTGGAAAGATTTGAACAGTGATAGTGATTCTTTCTGACAGCACAATAATTACAGCAGTTTTCACGAACAGGTCGAGTAAGAGGATGTGTCAAGGAGCCTGAATACATCAAATCCTGTAGGCTATGTATTAGGATACTGCATTGCCAATGAAACAATCAAGGGTTACAACAGTGGCTTTATGATTGGAAGTGAAGATGCTGAGCTTTGCATGTGTGTCTGTGAATTGTGAGGTTTATTGTCCTCAGAGATTGGTTTCTGATGACTGGTTGTGTTGCAAGATAATGTGTTACATAAGAATCTGCTTATGGTACAATTCCCTTTGGGGCGTTTCATTAGAGCCAAGAGCGACCCCCTTTATTCCCGGGTCAGAAAAAAATTGGGGGGAACATTTTTTTTTTTTTTTAAATGTTGATGGCTCTATAATTATAATGATCCATAATCTGATGATTGTTGTTAAAATATCTATTAAAATGTATATAGCAGCCAACATTCGATCATAAATACTTAGTGGACTGTTATTCCAGGATGATGATGATGATGATGGAGGAGATGAGAATAAGGCCCGGGGGAACTGGTCCAACAAACTGGATTTTATTCTGTCCATGGTGGGATATGCCGTGGGTTTGGGAAATGTGTGGAGATTCCCATATCTTGCTTTCCAGAATGGTGGAGGTGAGAAAAAAATCAAGGGGCATCATATTAGAAAATATTAGGAAATATGATTGAATTGTTACAGATCGATTTTTATCGAAAATGAGGCGGAATGTTAATGCGTAGTAAAACACACATACAAACTTTCGTTAGGGGCCATTTTACTTTCTGTCACAGAATGAAAAGTTCGTTTTATATTTGCACGGATTTTTTTTTTAAATGTACGAATTATAAGGTAAACGAAAACATTATTATTATTATTACTATTATTAGCCATTATTTGTACACATTAATAGTGTATATATATATTTAGGTTATGTATTATTATTGTGTTATGTTTAATATTTGTTGTGTTATGTTATTATAACATTATAAAATAATACTATTCGTTAGATTATATGCTTATTTTAATGAAAAATATAAGAAAATCTCAAATTCAAACTATGTTCATTGCTAGTTTTTTTAAGACGCACCAGGCTGCTCCTGAGTCATGACTTTTTTAATAGCAGATCTTCTCTCTTTTTGTATAGGTGCGTTTTTGATACCTTACCTAATCATGTTAGGCCTCGCCGGTATACCTATATTTTTGATGGAGGTGTCTTTGGGTCAGTTCGCCAGCCAAGGCCCGGTGTCAGTATGGAAAGCGATCCCAGCTCTACAAGGTAAACTGACGTTACTTTATTAATTGATGCTCCCTTATAATAAACAATGTTTGTGCTAATGTATCTTATTAGTGTTTCCAGTGAACTGGTAATCGACTTTTCGACTGATTTAAGTGTAATTTCTATTATCTGGTTTCATTTTGTTATTATAGGTTGCGGGATTGCCATGTTGATAATATCTGTCTTGATAGCCATATACTATAATATTATTATGTGCTGGACATTGTACTACCTGTTCGCTTCGTTGAAGGAGACACTGCCATGGGCCACCTGTAAAAATGAATGGAACACCGTCGAGTGCAAAGACAAAGACATGCTGCTTTTGGGTAAGGATGAGCGTCTCTCTCTCTCTCTCTCTCTCTCTCTCTCTCCCCGTGAGTCCACCCCCCAACACCCCTTTTTTTCTAACTAAAATGCGCAATGCGCAACCTGTATTTCAGGAATTAAGTAGCCTACCACTCAATTTAGGTTATTCAGTGTCATCCTGCTCTTTTTATTCCACAAAAGCAACTGTTTCTCCCCATTGCGCTAAAAGTTCTTTTTTGATGACTTGACAGATTTTTTTTTTTTGCTCAGCTACAGAAACTGTAAAATCTAGTGCTTTTTTATTTTAGGACCTTCATGCAATATGAACAGATTTCTGTTTTTATTTTATTTAGAGTTGTGTCACATTGAAAGGTGTGCTTAGTGAAATAAGTGCTCTTTGCTCTACTTATCAGAATGAGTTTTGCGTAAAATCTGATTTGAATAAAATTTCTAGTATTTTATTATGCGTTTGATTTAATTTGCTGACATTTTTTACGTTTTAATTCGTTTTAAAACGTTTTTTTCGATGTCGTTCTTTTGGTGAATTCAGCAGAAAATCTGCTTGCTTGACAAATTTACTGTAAGAGTTGGTGCAGTGCCGCAGTGAGATGCACTGCCACCTTGTGGCCTGTTTGTGTGGTGCCACTAAATTTGCACGAGTCAAATACATTGTGCACAGTATTACAGTTGTGTGTAAAGGTGTAGACCTATTTGTACGAGGTTTGATTTATTTCGTTGACCTATTTTGTTTTAAGACTGTTTTTCAATTAGGCAGGGTATGACGATGGAAAACAGGAACTTTTTTTCCACGTTCATTCCAAGTTCTGTCATTGTTTCTTCTGGCCAGACTCCTGCATACTAAGGGACAGAAACATCACATCAATCAAGAACTCTACATTCTGTTTATCTGCAAATGCTGTCGGGAATTTAAGTAAACTGTTAAATGTCACAATGGACAATAAAACCTATGTCAGCCCTAGTGAGGAGTATTTCAAGTAAGTGCTTTTCTGTTTGTTTAGAGATGTTCTTTGTGTCATTTTTCAGAATAGTTGGATACTGATCACTCTGCTTTCTTGACAGGTATAATGTGTTGCATATTTCCAAGGGTATTGAATACCCAGGTGACATCCGTTGGCCCTTGGCTGCTTGTCTTTTTCTGGCCTGGCTTATTGTCTATGCCTCTTTGGCTAAAGGGATCAAGTCCTCAGGAAAAGTAAGAAAACAGGCTGACTATTTCTCTGAATGTGGGTGTCAAGACAAGACATTATGCTTCTAACATCAGGGTTGGTCATTTATTATATTTATTAGCAGAGCTTCTTTCTTGGAAAGTTTCCCTCAGGTAGAACAAGTTAAAAGTAAGCCTTACTGACATTATTATCATTTGGCAGGAACATTAGACAAAACTGTAAGAGATTAGCAGCTAAATGTATTCCCGGTAGTAAATGTGTGTTTACTAATTTGGCTTAAGAAATATTAGATAGCTTAATAATGATTTCTGAACTTTTAAGAAAAGTAAAAGTTTGTCTGAATATTGTATGTTTTACTTTCTGAATTTTGGTCAGTAAAAGTATTTTATGTTTCACAGACACATTGTTTGTACCTACAGAGGTGTGATGTACATGTGCTTGTTTTCAGGTGGTGTATTTCACTGCCACGTTCCCCTATGTGGTGTTGGTCATCCTGTTGATCCGAGGGGTCACTCTGCCCGGAGCCGGTTCTGGGATCCTTTACTTCATAACACCCAAATGGGAAAAACTCAACGATGCCAAGGTAATAAAAAGAATGATGTATTTTTATTTGTTGTATTTGATGATAAAATATTACATATTCTTCTCCAGAATACTTCTTAATACTTCTCCCCCATAATTCTTTCTTCCTGTCCTTTACTCTTTTTCACGTTAGGTGTGGAAGGATGCTGCTACACAGATTTTTTTCTCTCTGTCTGCAGCATGGGGTGGTCTTATAACCCTCTCGTCCTACAATAAGTTCCATAACAACTGTTACAGGTAGCCTGCTCTGTCACTTTAGAAGACGCTACTCTTTAAATGTTACGTTCACACCAAGCACGATAACTATAAAGACAGCGATATTCGTGTCCACATCAGCGAATGATATCATCTGTTTATTATAAGCTCAAGTGCGTCTGCTTTAAATTCTCAAGCGCGTGATAGCAGGATTGATTCTGATTGGTTGTCAAAGTTTCTATCGTTCATCAGCTTGAAAAAAAAATTGTTCTGAAAATGATTCCAATGATAGTTTCTCTGTCCTTTATGGTTATAGCTGTGGTGTGGACACTGCTATTCTTTAACATTGAGAACGATTTTTAGAACTATATCTTTATTGTTATCGTGCTTGGTGTGAACGGGGCTTTAGGGTCAGTAAGATTATTTATTTGAAAGCAGTTATTTTTTTTCAGGATGCATTAGTCAAAAGTAACAGTAAAGACATTTTTTTTTAAATTTTGTTTTTTATTCTTTTTAGTTGACAGGGACATTGTGCATTAATAAACATTCCTGTAAATGTACTAGAATTAGCCAAAGGTTATTTTTCATCCGTAGTTCGTGGACAAGATGTTACAAGTCACCCTAAAAAAATGTAATTAAGAATACATACAAAAAAAATTTATAAATTACAGATTACACATCATACAATAGTCTATTGAAAACAATAGTATAAAAATTAAAAACAGATTACACATTGACATACATTCAGTAGACACATTTGCTCGAAGTATGCATTATATTTGATTATTTATGATGTAAGATTGTGCTCTGTCTCTTTGTTTTGCAGGGATACTCTCATTGTGACATGTACTAACAGTGCCACAAGTATTTTTGCTGGTTTTGTCATTTTTTCAGTTATTGGCTTCATGGCTCATGAGCTCAAAGTCCCAATTGAAAGTGTGGCAGATGAAGGTAGGTAGTATGAATGCATGTCTTTGTGGCTGGTGAGCTATGATTAACTATGATCACATGTCTGTTTTTATTTTAATCAGACCCAAAAGTCATTTAATCAGTCTGGTCTGTAAATATGTTGTTTTGTGTTTAGGTCCAGGAATAGCTTTTGTGGTCTACCCAGAGGCTCTGACCAGGTTGCCCTTGTCACCATTCTGGGCCATCATCTTTTTTCTCATGCTGCTTACACTTGGTCTGGACACTATGGTAATGGAAATCATGAATTGCATGATTTACATTTTTTCCCTTTAGTTGTTATGTGATCACAGAAAAAAATACAATAAATGACAATAAATAACTAAACGATTTTTCATTTACACTTTCGTTCTTTCATTTCATTTTTTTCCCTCCAGTTTGCCACCATAGAAACTATAGTGACGTCTGTTTCTGATGAGTTCCCCAAGTACCTGCGCAAACACAAGCCTGTGTTCACTTTGGTTTGCTGTTTGTCCTTTTTTGTGCTGGGTTTCCCCATGATCACTGAGGTAGGAAATTTACTCTTATTCCCTACTGCAAAAACTTCACCTTTATAGCACACTTTAATTAAAGCAGCTCTCTGGTAAACAATAAAAAACAAGTAAATAGGAAAGTAAATAGACTGGAATGAAAGCAGATAATTGGAAAGGTCTGGATTTAATGTTAGTTAGTTTGTTTTTTTAATTAAAGGGATTCAGTGGGTGATTTTTAGATTAGGTCTCATTTATTTTTATTTTAAATGGACATACAAGTATGTGTGTGTGTGTGTGTGTGTTTTCACACACAGAGTGGAATGTACATGCTTCAGCTGGTGGACACTTTTGCAGCCTCTTACTCTCTTGTCATCATTGCCATATTTGAACTGGTTGGAGTCTCGTACATTTATGGTGAGTTTACAAAAATTATGAACGTTTATCTTTAGGCTTATTCCAGGAATTTATTTTGGTGCACAGCAGGAATCAGATTTGTAGGTAATGAAAAAGAACATTAGAAATAATTAAACAAACAAGCAGTAAGCAATAAATAGGTTTGCGCTGAAGTGCAGGCTAAACCCTGTCAAGCCTTTTTAAGTGATAGCTTTTGATTATAACTACATTAATTTGTAAGATATACAGTTGATTAATAGTAAAAGCTGTGAAAGTGAACTAGTGAGTAGATGAGTTCACTTGTTCAACCTGATGTTTAATGTCCCTGACAAAATCTAGTTAGCCACTTGTTCACAAATATATTTTATTATATTACATCATGCAATAAAAATTAAAAATAACTTTGTTTGTGTCAGCTATAGACCTTATTTTAGGCATTTAACCAAACACCTGTTGACTTTGGGATGAACTAAAGTACTAAAATCTTAATGCCTGTTGAATTTCTTCTTTACTGTATTTGTGGTGCAGGATTACAGCGGTTCTGTGAGGACATTGAGATGATGATTGGGTTCCAGCCAAACAAGTTTTGGAGAATCTGCTGGGCCTTTGTCACACCAACTATTCTCACAGTATGTTCACCTTATACCTTATGTGACCATTCTTGACACACACATACAAATATGCTGCATGCACAAATTCATCCGGACTATCGATTTTGGTTAGTGCTGGCACTGATCTCTCTTTTACTTTGATTGAAGATACTGTGTTAATAAAGGTGCATTTCAAATTCAAAATTCTCTCTGTCTCTCTAGTTCATCTTGGCACTCAGTCTGTACCAGTGGAAGGTGATGACATATGAGGATTACACTTATCCAACCTGGTCTATGGTTCTCGGCTGGCTTATGGTCATCTGTTCTGTCATATGGATTCCCATCATGTTTGTTATTAAGATGCACCTTGCACCTGGATCGTTAATTGAGGTAAGGGAGAAATGTTAAAAATGGTTCAGTATTGCTTTATGATAAGTAGATGGCTAGTTTATTAACATTTTAGGAAAAGTGTTTAATTCCAGGTCCTTTCTGTTTCATTTTTTTAATTTTAGTTAAAGTTTAGAAATTCTACTGTTTTTGTCCATTGTATTAGTTTGGTTTTAATTATTATTATTATTTGTCTATATAGAGTATTTATTTTTATTTCAGTTTAACTGAATGAAAATAAGAAATGTTGTCTTGGCAACTTGCTGAAGTTAGTTTTTTTAGAAACTTTGACAGAACTGTTTAGAAATTGTATTTTATGTCAGTTAATATTTTTTTGAAGTAAAAGAAAATAAAAAAATCTTTTTATGGTTTTTTTTATTTTTACTATAGTAAATAACCCTGGTAAGAACTAGAGTTATAATCATAAATAACAACAAAATAATAAATCAAAGTGAGTCTTTTTCAGTAATTCCATTAAATTCTATTTTTTGTAAAAGATCAAACAAACATAATAAATTAATTATTATCTAGGATGCAGACCAAGCTCCCAGCATGCAATTTAGATACCCCTTCTCGTTCTCTGCAGCGTCTGAAGTTGGTGTGCTCTCCTCAACCCGACTGGGGTCCATTCCTGATGAAACACCGCGGGGAACGCTACAAGAACATGATCGACCCACTAGGCACCAACTCCCTTGGCCTCAAACTACCCCCCAAAGATTTCCAGCTATCAGCCCAATATCAATAATCTTCCTCAATTCCCTGTGAGTGTGAAACTCCCCGAGGCCTCTGAGGGTGAGACCTGCACTCATGTCAAACTCTTCCCCTATTCAACATTCCCTCTTTTTCATAGCGTTCTCTTTCAGCCATATTCCCCCTCTTCTTACACTTTTAGAGGGGTTTTTCAGGTGGAAAGCACAGACAACTCCCTATGATTTGTTTGTTTTCTGAATAATTATTCGTAGTCAGTCTGAGAGTGGGTCTTTCGCGCACATTCTGATACACCGATCCCAGCTGAACCTTTTTCTCAGAGGCAATATAATTGATGCAGTTGCAACTGTTGAGGCAATATTTGACTGATCGTGCATCATGCAGTGGTTGTTTTTTAATTATTTTTTCATTCCGAAGTGACTGCTGATGTTAAAAACAAAATAATGAAGAGAATACGATTTATATTTCTTGTCTATTTGCTTGTCATCTCCTAAATGTAGCAAACATAATGAGATAAACTGCTGAGTAGTGCACAGTGAACTCAAAATCTTTTCTGGTATCGTAATATCGCTCTCCACTTGTGTCCACTTATAGCCGTACCTTGTGCCTCAGACCTCCTCTGTTTATAAAATACCGCATAGTATAGTGCTAATTAAACCAATCGTACTACATTATGGAGGGAAGTGAGCACATTTCAGTCTCTGTGAATTATAAGCTATCCTACTATTTTACTATCCTGTCGGAAATATCTCTACAGTGTTATCGAAGCCAAACTCATAGTGTAGGCTCCAGTAGTATCGATCCATCTCTGTCTTCAAGAAAACCTAGCCATGCAAAACTGTAATAATACCTTTCAATGTTGTTTAGAGTAGTACTCAACATCCAACTAGCAGTTATGTATGTACACTAATATTATAGAGTATGCTTTGGAGTTCGTGTCGTGATCTGTTCATAGACTTTGTGAATCCTCCTATTCTTATGCAATACTCAGTTATAGTGGAGTACACAAAAGAAAAGTAGAGGAAAAACAAGGAGTGTGGTATGTGTGGCAAACCAATCGGCTCATAAAAAGTGTATAGTTTAGAAACTTCAACTAGCTTACACAATATTTTTAACAATTGCTTGCAGAGGATATGTAGATTAGAAAAAACAAGTTTTTCATCTGAAATCCTGTGCTTGGGGACCACACTCCTTTTTTAAAATGTTTTCCATCTGTTTGTCTGTTCGCCTTCATGAAACAGGGTCTCAGGTATTACTCCATTCCATAAATTTTATTAGATGTTGGATTAGAATTGAACATATTAGTGGAAACTTGATGTAATTCACATATAACTCGGGCTGCACGATGAGTCGTATTTTAATCGTGATCTCGATTTATTAAGCACAATCGCCTGTGATATCTGCTTTCTATTTAATTTTAGCATTTATCTTGCGCTATAGTAACAATCTTTATGGTCGCTGGTGCCAGATTTCAGGAGTATAAATATTTTTTCAATGATACATGGTTTACTTAATGTTACTAACCATGTACATGCTCTCTATAGTTTACAAAAAAGCACAGATGAGCTGAAAACACCAAGGTAGGAGTTTACAGATATTCTATTCAGATATTATGCTCAAATAAAAGTGCAATACAACCAGTCTGGTTTGTTTTAAGCTTGCCGTTTGCTGCGATTAAATCTGCGAGCAAACCATGCGAGTTGACTTTCTCTTATTTTGTGTTTATACGAGCAAGACGCGCAATATTTCTGATGAAATTAAAAAACATATATATTTTGAGCAAAGAAATTAACCGTTTAACCATGATTAACCATTTGACCATTATCGTGCAGCCCTACATATAACCAGTTCTCTATACGATTTGTGAAAGTGGACATTTACAGAATATTATGCCATATATTGGCGATTTGAATCCTTATATATCCTTTCCAGCTACTGGACTGTAAATATGGATGCAGATAAAAATGTTTTTGTAGTATTGCTTTAGGCAACAGTTTTATGTTAGTTAGAGTGGAGTAGTTAGAATTATATATATTATAATTTTTTTTAATTAATTGATTAATTTGCCTAGTAGTTGTGCTGATCAGTCGAAGCACTTGAAAAAGCACTTTGATTAAACATCACATAAAAATAAGTGGTTATTCTACACCACCACAGTGATAAAAAAGTCATATTTGTTAGTACAAAATGTATACCTAAACGATTAGTACTGTTTAGTTTAGTTAGCAATTTAGTTAGTAAAAAGAGCCACGCTGCCCACCCAATGCAAGTAATAACACTGACACTTTGCCTGGGCATGATGGGTTTCAAAAGCCATGTAATATGCAGATACTTCATCTTGAATATAAAGCATTTATAAAACAGAAAAAGAAAAAAGTTATTCCTCAGCATATTAGTGTCGCAAAAGAGACGCTTTTTCTGATACATGTTTAATCTTACTCTCTGTGTAGTATATATGTGTGTGTGAATGTGTGGAATAATATGCAGCGCTTAATGTTTAGATTTATACTTATCCAACCATCCAGACGCGGTCAAATGCAGCCTGGCAGTCAGTTTGAGGTTTTCCTATTCATAGTTTCATCTGTACTCAGGAGCTGATTTTACTCAAATAGAAGCTCTGGGTTATGTAGCACAACAAATGTATACAAAGCACACGAATAGTAGACGGCTGCTGCGATCGTTGTAATATTTAAGGTTCTGGATGGAGTTTCCGTTAGTCCTTGTGTTGCTGTACGTCTGTCCGAGAGCTATTGTTACAAGCCCTTTCACGTAACAAATATTCAGAGGGAAAAAAATAATAGGTAACAGTCTTGCATGTGCTGTTTGTGTTGCTGTGGATTATTTGTCCATGTATGCTTCCCCTTTACGCTCCTTTTCTCGAATGTGTCCCTCGCTTAGCAGCTGAGTTTACCACCTCTTCCTACCTACAGGGCGACACTGGGCAGTAGGCAACCAAAGAAGGAGAACTTCTCAAAGGGTTCTGAAAAAAAAAAAGCTTAAAAAAAAAAAACATATTCTAAAAGAAAATAAATATATATATATACAAATAGCCTATATGAAGAAATGAAATATATTATTCTGTGTATTTAGGAGACTGAGATACTGCCACTCATCCTTCATTTAGTGGTCATTATTGATGTGTGTCAATATGTTATATGACATCTTCAGGTAACCTTTGGCCTTATAGATGTCCTCTGGTAATAAACTCTTATGTGTATTTCAGAATAATGATACAGAGTAGCTTCCAATCAGTCATTATGTGGTCAGTCTATATTGTATTGTATGTCGTGTCATTTGGCACTTTACTGTGGACCTATCGGAGCATAGGTAAAATTTCTTATTACTTGGGTAATGTCATATATTTCTGTGTGTTTTACATGAGGGAAATCTGCCTATGGATACAGATATGTACCTCCAACAGATCATGGCATCATTTGAGTTGAACTGTAGAGTATAACTATGAAAAATATCTAGATTTTAAATCCTGTGCCGGACAAAAGAAAAAAAACAGAAAGAAAAGCAAAACATATTAAAAAGAAGAAAATAAGCATATATGAAAAGGCATAATTTATTTTAATGTCATTAATCCTTGAGGCCCTACCTCAGATTTTGTATTTATGTATAGAAATGCAATTTGAATCATAGTATCTTTGCCAATAACACAATAAAAGACCATATTTATCATAAAATGTATAACCTCTTAATCAATAAATAAATGTTAATGTTTTCAACTCCAGTTGTGTTCTTATATGCTTGAGGTGTTTTGAGTAATATTTTGTACGCAAACACACATGCTCTACGAACTTACACAAGCTTCACAAGAACAAATGGTTACAGTTAAAAAAAAAGTCAGAAATTTTATGTAAAGAAAAATATCAACAGAAGTATCTGTAAATAAAACAAAGCGTATGTTTTAAAAGAAAATCCTATTTGAGTCATTTAACTTGTCATAACAAAATGTCATGTTTAATTCACTGTTACATGCTGCAATTATTTTTTTAAATTGAGCAGCAATTTCTGAGTAAAAACTTTTCAGTAAGTAAATCCTACACCCATTTTTTTTCAGTGTACTGTACCCTTCTGCTCTTGAGTGTTTTTCATTCTTATGAAAAATTAGTACACAAATACTTGATCAAAAACGAGTTACATTTTCTGATGCATTTAACCACAGAAATATTATATTGAAGCAGTCAGCTGGACACAGCATATTTACCACACAGCACAAATTATACAGGTCAAAACTGGCATTTAGCATTTTAATTATATTCTTTGAATGGGTTATAGATCAATTCCTTACAAGATTAAATAATTTTAAATGATCGTTTCAAATCCACTAACTCAATTGATGTCTCACAGTTCCATATATTACTTGGGGCTCTTGATCTTCTTTCGATCTCTGTTTGGTTTTCCTCTTTTGAGCAAATGTTAATGCTGCATAGTTTATCTCCTCTGTTTTTGTCTAAAAACAAAACAAAACAAAACAAAAAAATAGATTACAACATTACCAGCTATTAAATATTACATTTTAAAGCAGCAAACTGTATAGAATATGTAGAAAATTTCTTACATTTTGACTTGCGTTAGTTTGTGACATGCCTGACATGCCTGAAAAAATTGACAAACGTGAGAGTAGAAAAACAAAGACTGGGCATACTTTTAAAAACACCAGTAGAGGCAGAAGTAAATAGTACCTGCTCTATATTTCTTTAAGATGTAACACAGAATGATGTTGAGAAGTATCGACACCACAGTGATTGTCATCAATACTGGCCAAACATGGACAGACTGTTTCCCTTTAGATGAAATATAGAATATGTTGACATTGTCTTTAATTATTCTGGTAACACTTTACAATAATGTCTCAGTTATTACATAAGTTGCATTTGCTGCCATTATCAAACATTATTCTATTTTTTTATTATTAATCTATGTTTATGTTAGTTTAATAAAAATACAATTACTGTGTTACTACAAATACTATGTTAATGCTAGCTTAATAAAAGTTTGTTCATGTTATGTTTAAATTATTTAACAACACTGAATTTAAAAAATGCGAAATTAGTAAATGTTAAAATTAAGAAAAAAAACAATATTTATTTTTCAAGCATTCTCCATAAAACAAATTGGAATATGTTTGAGAAAATTTCTGAGTGAAAGTAATTTCAAGTGAATCTTGCACTGGTTATTTTCAGTGTACAAAACACATTTTTGAATGTTTGAATGTGTGCTGATCTGCTGAAATCCGAGAAAAGTACAGAAATAGGGGGCAAAGCGCAGAGCAATAAGCATTGTCTGAACAGTAGCGAAGCTGGAAGCAGTATACAATAAAGAAATAATAGATTTCATTATTTTTTTAGTCTCTCTCAAGAGAGACTAAAAATGAATTACAGCTAAATTACCTGAAATCTTCTAATGAAGATCAAAGTGGACCTACCCCAGCTATCTTCCTTTTCATTAATTATTTCCATTCCTTTAACAAAGCAAGTCATTTCAGATTATAATAAGTCACAACGTACAATGCTATATCTAAAAGGAACAAAATCACAAAAATAATTAAAATGAAATAATAACAGTAAGACTATTCACAAAGTATTTCTTCTCACACTTGAGGTGCATGAAATAATGCATGGTATATTACAATATCAGTGCTTACCATTAAAATGCTCTTCAAACATCAGTCTTGTTCCATTTCCAAAAAACATCTTATTATAAAAAATAATCCCACAGTAGTACACAGCGATGTCTGTTTGCTGGATGTTCAGTACT
>JAUMHE010000306.1:1246709-1258127 GCA_032359235.1 Enteromius mattozi
CAGAGTCAAACAGGCAGAGGTCAGTTGAACGAGCAGACAGATATATCAGACACAAGGCAATAATCGTAGTAAGAAGGCAGGCAAAATGGTCAGGGCATTACATTAATATTCGGACGATGGTTCCCGCTGCTGGCCGGAGAGATCCACAGAGGCGCGGCTTGTGACAGCTTTTTGCACGGAAGGTGTAGCCTCAGGTCTCGAGCAAAAAGCCAAACCCACTGGCCTGGTTGATAATCCGGGTTGGGACATCGAAGGTGGTCCACTTGGGCGGTGACTCATCAAATCGCTCATTGGAGGTGTACGTGGGCCGCATCCCAGGTTTGTTCACTTCTAGTAAGCCAGTGATCGACTGAAGGTAGATCTGTGGGTTCCCCTGACCAATGAAAAAGGGGTGGCTGGAAGCCCAGGACACACTGAAAGGGGGTAAGGTTAGTGGCTGCTTTTTTGAGGGAATTTTGCGCGTACTCTGCCCAGAGAATAAACTGACTCCAATCCTCTTGATGGTCGTGACAGTAGGAACGTAGAAATCTGATTAATTCTTGGTTTAAGCGCTCTGCCTGTCCATTGGATTCGGGATGGTACCCAGAGGTGAGGCTGACATTGATATTTAACTGATTGCAGAATGCCTTTCATACCCAAGAGGTAAACTGAGGACCCCTGTCCGAGACGATGTCTTCCGGGAGGCCGTAAAACCTGAACACTTGCTCCATCATGATCTGAGCAGTCTCCCAGGCGGTGGGCAGTTTGTGTAATGGAACTAAGCAACAGGCTTTAGAAAATCGGTCCACTATGGTTAGCACTGTGGTGTTCTGATTAGAGGGTGGTAAATCTGTGACAAAGTCAATGGCTAAATGGGACCAGGGCCTTCGGGAATGGGGAGAGGCTGAAGCAGGCCTGCCAGGCGTTGTTTAGAACTTTTGGTCATGTTGCAGATAGTACAGGACTTGACATAGGCAGAGACATCTGAATTGAGCATAGGCCCCCAGAAGCGATTGGTCGTGAGTTCGGTTGTGGCTAGAATTCCTGGATGTCCAGCATTAGGGTACTCGTGAATGAGTTGAATCACTCTCTTCCTTAGTGTGTCAGGCACGTAGGTACGATCAGGAGGGCAGTCAGGCGGTGGAGGATCATTATTTTGGGCTTCAGCGATTTCACTCATAATGTCCCATTGTACAGGAGCGAGGATTTGTGATGGAGGAATGATAGTTTCTGGTTGACTGGACTGAGAGGGTTGATCAAACTGTCGTGAGAGGGCGTCGGCCTTGCCGTTCTTGGTTCCTGGTCGTTATGTTATTTTAAATTCAAATCGTGAGAAGAACAATGGCCAGCGGGCCTGCCTGGCGTTCAACCTCTTGGCGGTGCGAAGATATTCCAGGTTACGGTGGTCAGTATATACAAGAAAGGGTTCTCTGGCTCCCTCTAGCCAGTGACGCCATTCCTCAAGAGCAGATTTCATGGCCAGTAATTCTCTGTCGCCCACGTCGTAGTTTTGTTCTGCTGTGGTGAGTTTGCGGGAGTAGTAAGCACAGGGATATAACTTGCTTGGATCCCATTGGCGTTGTGAAAGGATGGCTCCGATTCCTGTATTAGAAGCATCGACCTCCACAAATGAACTGAAGCTTAGGGTTAGGATGTTTCAGCATGGGTGCTGAGGTGAATTTTAGTTTGAGCTGCTGGGAGGCGGCTTCACTCTCTGGACTCCACGGCAGGCGTTTAGTTCCTTTGCGAGTCATGGCTGTTAGAGGTGTTGCTGTCTGACTGAAATTCCTGATGAATCGCCGGTAAAAGTTAGCGAAGCCAAGGAAGCGCTGGAGCTCTTTCAATGTCTGTGGTTTGGGCCATTTGAGAACTGAGTCCACCTTTTTCTCATCCATAGCCACGCCTCCTGAACTGATGATGTAGCCCAGAAAGGTCACCGAAGTCTGGTGGAATTCACATTTGCTTAGCTTAGCATATAGTTGATGTTCAATGAGTTTGTTTAAGACAGTACGAACATGTTGAACATGGGTCTCGTAGTCCTCTGAATATACGAGGATGTCGTCTATGTAGACAATAACGAACTTGTGGAGCATTTCCCTGAAGATCTCGTTGACAAGTGACTGAAACACAGGGCTGTTGGACAATCCGAAGGGCATAACGAGATATTCATAGTGCCCACTAGTGATCGAATAGGCGGTCTTCCACTCGTCTCCCTTAAGAATGCGGATCAAATTGTAGGCACTCCGTAGGTCCAATTTCGTGAAGAATTTCACTGATCGAAGTTGCTCCAGGGCGGCTGGGACGAGAGGAAGAGGATACCGGTATTTTATTGTGATTTTATTCAAGGAGCGATAGTCAATGCAGGGCCACAAACCTCCATCCTTTTTTTTACGAAGAAGAATCCAGCTGAGGCCGGTGACGTTGATGGTCTTATGAAGCCTTTAGCCATCTCCTCCTGAATGTACTGGTCCATACTAGCGGTTTCAGGCTGTGACAGGGGGAAAACACGGCCCCTCGTGGGCATGGTTCCTGGGATGAGGTCAATAGCGCAATCAGTAGGACGGTGAGGTGGTAGTTTGGTTGCTTTGGTCTTACTGAAAGCTGTCAGGAGGTCTCGGTATGGCGCTGGCAGATGGACGGCGTCAGAGTCGTCATCAGATGGGAGTTGGACATGATGGATGGTACGAATGGTTTTTGTGAGGCATCTTTGCTGGCAGAAGGGTGACCACTGTGAAATCTGGTGCTCGCTCCAGGATATGATGAGGTTGTGTAATTCGAGCCACAGCAGGCCGAGGATTAATGGGTGGTCCAGTGAATGGATTACATACAGCTGAATTTGTTCTTTGTGGAGTGAACTAGTGAGCAGAGTGAGTGACTGGGTTCTGGCCGTAATCTTTCCGGTTCCTATTGGTCGGCCATCGAGGGCCGCACCGCCACAGCCGGGGTACATGGAACGAGAAGGAGATTATATTTAGCAACAAAATCCACATCTATAAAGTTTCCCGCCGCCCCTGAGTCGAGGAAGGCCTTAGTTTTTCTACAGTCTTTGTCATTATAAATACAGGCATCAATGGTCATAGCGGAGTTCAATGAGACAGCACTCACCCGGAAAGATCTGGTGCGTGGTGGTCTAACTGGACAATTAGCTCTTATGTGGCTGGGCTTGCCACAATAGAGGCATAAGTTCTGGTCGAGTCTCCTCTTACGCTCTTCAGGGGTGATGTGTGTTACTCCGATTTGCATCGGTTCCACAGTGGTCAGTTTTAATAGCCAGATCCATGAATTGCTCTAGCGTTTTATCCTCATCTTTGCAGGCCAGTTCAGTTTGCAATTCATCTCGGAGTCCACGACGATACAAAGTTTTAAGCGGGTCGTTGTCCCATCCAGTTTGAGAGGCAAGCGTGCAAAAATTGAGAGTGTATTCTGCTGCTGAGCTGTTGCCCTGTTGTAACGTGAGTAACTCCTCTTTCACATCTTTGCCATCCACAGTATGGTCGAAAACCTCTCTGAACTGTCGGAGAAAACTTTGATACGATGGGAAAGACATTCTCCGTCCCTCCCACAGCGCGGTGACCCATTCAAGAGCTTTCCCGGTCAGAAGTGAGCAAACAAGTGAAACTTTACTATCTTCCGTGGTGAAACTTCTGGGCTGTGAGTTCATGTATATATCACATTGCAATAAGAATCCTTTACACTTGCCTTGACTTCAGTTGTACTTTTCGGGTAGTGCGAGGCTGGCAGGATTAGCTTGAACTGGCACCAGAGCAGGTGGCGGTGGAGCAGGCAGATCGGCTGGTCTGCTGAGCGCTGCGGTGGTTGTTGTCAGTGCTTGTACAAAACGAACTAAATCCTCTGTGAGTGAAGTGAGTTTCTCCAGTTGAGCCTGATGTGAACTGAAAACTGAAGCTTGACAATTCACTTCACTGATGACCTGGTAGACAGCCGCTGGATCTGAAGGCGGCGAAGTCTTCTGTAATGATTCACTCGAATCTTGATGATCCATTTGCAGCTTTTTATTGAGCAGAGTCAAACAGGCAGAGGTCAGTTGAACGAGCAGACAGATATATCAGACACAAGGCAATAATCGTAGTAAGAAGGGCAGGCGGCGAGAATCAATGTCCAAAAGATCAGTTCAGTAATACACAGAATAAACAATCCAGGGAAACGCTTAGTAGAGACTGCTGGGGCAAATCAAGACTTCGCGTCCGTCTGAACGAAAGTCGGCGTTTAAATAGCCGAGAAGATGAGAAACACCTGGGCGCAAATCAGCCAAGGTACGTGGTAAAAAAGGGTCCCTGGGGAAACATTAATATTCGGGCGATGGTTGCCGCTGCTGCTGGCCGGAGAGGGCCACGGAGGCGCGGCTTGTGACACCTGGCACGAATAAATAGATTAAATTAAATTACGTGACTAAATCATGAACTGCCGTGAGACTGGGTTGCAGTGTAACAAATATGAGCCAGGGTCACATATTGAACTTGTGTTTTAGCGCCACTCACTGAATGTTTCACTTTGAAACTGCTGCTAAAAGTGCGGTAAGGTACATAATGCACAGTGCTGCAGAAATGTATTTAAAGGCATGTATTCCAATGAGCCTGGGTTGCTATTAGGACAGGTTTCTCTCCAAGAACCTGTTTATACCACTGTGCTCAGTGTAACTGATCATCTAAAATCTGACAAGGTAAATAATACATTGCCTCCCTCTTTTGTAGTTAAAACCTGATTCACATGAGCTACATGCAATTATATTCACCAGTTGGAAACATGATTAACAGTGTTCAAAAATGACATGTAGATATAGGAAAAGAATGACTGATTTATGAAATATTTTGTACTTACAGACTTTATGAAGAAAAAGAAAGAGTATCATGTAGATGTAGATAAGTTATAGGTTAACAAATGGAGGCTATTGTACTACTACATTTCAGTACATTTGCATAATGTTGCATACACACATGAGCACATACATACTACATCTACCATATCTTTTTCCATGTTTGAGTCACTTTTGGGTTGTTTTTTAATAACACAGTTATTAACACTTAACAGTTTTTGGACTGAAAGATTTTTTCCCTCATTTGCAAAATGTTGCCCCTCTCCATGGTGCTGAATTTAAAGGTAAGTTAGTGTAAACCCACAATTTGTTTTTAATGTGTACAGTTAAGATGTATCTGTAACGACTGCAGCGTGAGCGTTCGGATCCATTTGCAAATAATCTTTATTCAAGTCAACAGGCAGGGTCAGTGACTGAGACCCCCTCCAGGGTGGATCAGGTGACAGGGACCCTCTCCAGGGTGGATCAGGTGACAGAGACCACCTCCAGGGTGGATCAAATGACAGAGACACCCTCCAGGGTGGATCAGACAGGACTGAAACAGGGAATACAAAGAGGTTAGTGATGGCCTCTATGGCTGGGACGCGGCAGGATGAGAATTCGGGGAAAGGACGCTCTTGCAGAGCTAGCTCTGGTTTTGGCTTGAAAACGTAACTCTGGGACGGCACTCCAGGCCGTGACTCGGGAATGGGACGGGACAACGGCTCTCCTGGCTGTGACTCAGGAACCAGACTGGACAGCGGCTCTCCTGGCCGTAACTCGGGAACTGGACTGGACAACGGCTCTCCTGGCCATGACTCGGGAAGCGGACTGGACAACGGCTCTCCTGGCCGTGACTCTGAAACTGGACTGGACAACGGCTCTCCTGGCCGTGACTCTGAAACTTGACCGGACAACTGGAATGAGTGTTTGACAACCTCCGTGTCTGAGGCCGGGCAAGGTAAGGGTTCAATGACCTGAACTAACAGACCTAGAGGTCGTGCAGCTACCAGTGGAACCTCTAGGGCATTTATGGCCGGAGCCGGTTCGAGTCGAGGCTCTGGGGTGATAATACAGGCAGGTGCGGCATTAGATAATGGATATGCACCCTGTATGTTCCAGACAGTTGCCCTCACTGACATCATAGGCGGGTCTGCCAGGCTGGATGCCATCCGTCTCCATCCGAGGAAGAACGCAATGCGGACGGCCGTCTTGTGCAGAGGTTTTGGGGTGATAGCCATCTTGTTCGGTGGCTCTGGCTGAGGCAGAGCGGTCATCTTGTCTGCTGACTTTGGCTGAGGCAGGGCGGTCATCTTGTCTGCTGACTTTGGCTGAGGCAGGGTGGCCATCTTGTCTGCCGACTCTGGCTGAGGCAGGGCGGCCATCTTGTCTGCCGACTCTGGCTGAGGCAGGGCGGCCATCTTGTCTGCCGACTCTGGCTGAGGCAAGGCGGCCATCTTGTCTGCTGATTCTGGCTGAGGCAGGGCGGCCATCTTGTCTGCTGACTCTGGCTGAGGCATGGCGGCCATCTTGTGCAGCGGCTCGGGTGTGGCAGCCATCTTGTGCAGCGACTCGGGGGCGGCAGCCATCTAGTGCAGCGGTTTGGAGGCGGCAGCCATCTTGTGCACTGACTCTGGCTGAGGAACGGCAGCCATCTTGTGAGCTGACTCAGACTGAGGCACGGCAGCCACTTTGGGTAGTGGTTGTGGTTGTGGTTCCGGGGTGACGATCGCTGGATGGTGGTCTCTCTGCCTATCGCACTCATAGGGGATCTCCTCCTTCACCTCTCCTACAGTGAATGTCGATCCACAGTGCAATACGACAAAGTCAGTAAACTCGACCAGAGACCACTCTGTATTGTCCCGGGGCAGGAAGAGAATGATCTCTGGATCTAGACCACTCAGGAAACAGTCCTTGAGCATTTCGTCATTCACCGGAACCAAATGGCTGTAGCACAAAAACTCCTCCACATAGCTTTCAATGTCTCTGCCATTCTGATAGATAGCGCAGAGTAGAGACAATGGAACCTGGCCGTTACCTTGCCGTGGTGGCATGAAGAGTTTTGCTGGAACCTGGGTGGCGAAGTATTCTGTAAAAACTGCGGCGTGAGCATTCAGATCCATTTGCAAATAATCTTTATTCAAGTCAACAGGCAGGGTCAGAACAACAGGCAAACAGGAACAGTGGAGGCAAGGCAGAGTCGAGGTTGAAATACAGAAGCAAGGGTCGAGGCAGGCAGCAAACAATCACAGAAGTCAAAGAACAGATGGAGGTCAAGCACAATACAAAATAAACACGGGAATAGAACGCTAAGTAGATTGCCAGAGCCAAAAGTCAATACTTCGCGTTTGACCATGGGTGAATGTGACAGTTAAATAGTGAGAGTCAATGGGTGTGGTGATGAGCAGCTGCTGACGGTGATGATTACTGAATGTGAACAGGTGTGGGTGTGCAAAGCATAATGGGATATTGAGTCGATAGAGAATGAGTCCAAGGAAGGTGTGGTAGATGCGGGTGCCATCTAGTGGAGCTTGAGGGCACTCATGACAGTAATGATGTACATTTAGACATTGAATTACATGATGACCACACACTACTATTGCTCTTTAAGACAACAGCATTAAAATCTACAAAAGACGTGGTCCCACTTTATATTAGGTGGCTTTAACTACTATGTACTTACATTTAAATTAATAATTTGGTACAATGCACTTATTGTGTACATACATGTATTTACATTGTACTTATATTTTCAAATTACCTACTGTATATGTAATTACATCTGTCATTATTTATGTATTTACGTAGTTACACTGTTGACCCATCACTTACACCTTAACCCACCTTTAAAACTACCAATACCACCAAACCAGTCCCTAACCTTACCCGTATCCCACCTCGATAGCAGCAAAAGTGTTTTGCAATACAATATGAACATAATTAGTACAATATACTGTTTTATGTAAGTACATAGTAGTTAAAGCCACTTAATAGAAAGAGTGACCAAAGACATTAATAGAAGTATTTTCTTAATCTGAAAACCAAACTGAGATAAACTGCAGCTGAGACTATGATGTAACACTCTTTTAAACATTTTACAGACAAAAAACATACCTTTCTCTAAAGTAAATATTATGCATAATTTAAAAGAAAAAGCCAAGCATTAAGAATGAGGAAATCCTTGTTTCATGCTTCTTGTTTGACGGACAGATGCATAGATGACAGAGGTTGCCTCTTCGCGGCTTTTCATATTTCGTGAAGGCTGGTTTGGAGAAAACTTCAGCGATGCATAATTTTCAGAGTCTATATCTGCAGTCTAATAGAAGAATGACATAAATTTAACTTTAATATAATTTAGATAAAATTCCAATTGGATTTATATATGTTATCAGTAATATAATATTGTTATTTATAATATTTTGGATGGTTTATAAATATCTTAAATGATTAATTAACATAATTTTTATTTGACAGGCAAAGTTTAAGCACTTTCTCTGAATTACACATATAATGTAAAAGTATAAAGCTTACCTGGGCTGTAGACTGTAAATGGTCAACACCTTAAAAATGTATCATAAAAGGAAATAATAAAAAGTTATATACATATAAATTTAATTTGGTAATAACTGGTGATAATAAAATAAATTATTATTCGTTTAACATTCATAGACAATCTCATTTTGTAAGTTATAAATATGTCCTTAAAATGTCTTTACCTTTGTGTGTGTCTTTTCTCCATAATAGTGCCATGATTATATTCACTATCACTGATACCAATAATACAGCGGAGAGCAGCGTGATTATATAAGTCATTGTTTTCTGGGGAACAACTGGGGGGAAAAGGTTTCATTTTAATATCTAAATATAAATAATCCAAATGTAAATAATAAAATAGCTTTTTTACTGTTTCCTAATTTTTGAAGTCTCTGAAAACTAAGTACTGATTTAGGAAATCTATTGGCAGAATACGAAAAGGACATTACAAACAGTAAAGCTTGTTTTACCATCAGCCATCAGTTTAGTTCCATTTCCAACGATTAGCTTTCCACATGTGACCACACCGCAGAAGTAAGTTTCATCACTGGAGAGACTTTTGGGGACTTTGTGCACACATCTCTGTACAGATGATCCAGTCACAGAGATCTTCTCACACTGATCTTTACTGTCTCCATCAGTGTAAATGAATCCTGAATGAGGCTCTCTTGGTTTGTATCTAAGCCAGAAGACACTCTGCCCTCCTGAGCAAATCTCACCAAAAATTGAACAATGAAGAGTTACTGAGTCTCCCACATGATGTAAGTCCAAAACCGGATGCTGAACGACTTTAATTGGCTTTGCATCTATAATGAAAATTATATAATATTAGTCCTGGCAGCAATTACAATAAAAACAAGGTTTTATATCAAAATTAAAAGTCACATATCAAACCAGGTTTTCCACTTACCAGTAACTGTCAAATAAGTTCCCCCTCCAAAGTACAGCATCTCATACAATGCCATACCACAATGGTAAAAGGCGGCATCTGTGGAGGCAATCGTGCTGAATATTAATACAGATTTCTTGTCCTCGACTTTGAACTGAAGTCGTGATTCATTTAGAAATTCTTCGTTGAGTTTTATCTCTTGGTAATATGTGGAAAATATAGAGATTAACTTTTGCCCTTGAATTTGTTTCAGCCAAAACCAGGACACAACTGGATCAGCAGTGGTGTAGCATTCCAGGGTGACCGAACCACCCACTGGTGCTGAGAGTGAGACGTTTGGCTGAAAAACAATGGGGATCATAGATACACCTGAAATAAACAAAGAAAGTCCAGATGAGTCCTGGGAATAATGTTTTGTTTGTACACAGTATATATACATTTGTCAACATTTGAAGAGGATCAAAACTTTTAATCAAAGTTGTTCTAAAACATATAACCAAAATGTGTTCTTGTCACAGGACAATTTTGATTAACTTTAAACATATATATTTGTTTGTATATTCTCAAACTACACTAGAAAAAATAATCACCAGCTCAAGTGCTATTACAATTAAAGCAAAATAAAGACCAAATAATAAAAAAATTATATGTCACCATGGACCACAAAACCAGTCATAAGGGTTTATTTTTTTAATTAGAAATGTATACATAATCAGAAAGCTGAATAAATAATCTTTCCATTGACATATGGTTTGTTATGACAACACTACAATATTTGGCAGAGATACAAGTATTTGAAAATCTGGAATCTGAGGGTGCAAAAAAAAAAAATTATATTGAGAAAATCACCTTTAAAGCATATTACTAATCAAAAATACATTTAAAGTAGGAAATTTACAAAATATCGTTATGGAACATGATCTTCTTTACAAAATATCTTTATGGTCTTTGCCGTAAAAGAAAAATCTATAATTTTGACCCATACAATGTACTTTTGGCTATCGCTACAAATATACCCATGCTATTTAAGACCGATTTTGTGGTCCAGGGTCACATAAGTATTTTTTTCAATTTATATATATATATATATATATATATATATATATATATATATATATATAGATAGATAGATATATAGATAGATAATAATGTGTATACGTATAAATTACTTACATGATATGCAAGACAAAAGAATATACGCACGCAGAGCAAACATCTTGAGAGCTGGCAGCAGAGCAGTCTCCATCCAGAGAACAAAATGAGAATATGGCATATAAAATGTTCAGTATATCACGTATGCAAATTGTCCAAACTACGAAAAAATTTCTCACTGGCCAAGCGAAGTTAAAATCATATATACTTCTTGCAGTTGACGCCCCTTGTCCTCATTAATGTTTCCATACGAATGAACAAGTCTTTGACCTAGTGGACTTCCTGCAGTGAACACAATACCAATCCCAGGCAGACAAACCAAGACAGACAATCCTTATTAACGCACGTTAAGAAAAGAAAAATTTCCTTTTCAGACAATTACCAAATGCAATTTGAATGATAAACATATTGTATAAGCAAACAGCAAACAGTACTGTGTCTTTGCTGTTTTGCATATTAAACGATTTGCAATGTACGTAACAAAAATATACATAACTCCTATCATTTACACTCATTTTTTTCCGTAGGTCAAGTTATTTTTACAGACAGGTATGTTGTGGGGGTCTGTGCGGGCTTTGTGGTTGAGTGAGTGGGCCATAAGTGGTTAACGGTTCAGAACGTCTGGTCTAGACATTTTTTACAAACATGTTTTGGAAAGGTAACATTAAGCACTATGTAATGCATCGGTTCATAAAATCACTTTATATTGACTGATTGTTTTCATTCATTGTTGACTATGATTAATAAAGACCATGATGATAAATGTATTGAAGATTCTACAGAAATAGAAACTTAACTTTGTGAAAGTATTGTGTCTAAACACATAGTTAAAGGGATAGTACACCTGAAAATAATCATTTACTTACCTCACGTTGTTCCAAACCTGTATTACCTTCTGTTTTCTGCAGAACATAAAAGAAGAGATTTTAAAGAATGCTGATGACTGAACTGTTTCACGAGTTCCCACTTCCTCTGTAATAACCAAATAGGCATGATTGGCGGACTGACCGGGGAGCAGGCCGAGAGCCTGGTGGGCCCCGAGCCCTAGGGG
>JAUMHE010000306.1:1266235-1290652 GCA_032359235.1 Enteromius mattozi
ACTGAGCCTCATTTTGACTTGTTTTAAGGACATTACATCAAAGTTGGATCAGCCTGTAGTGTGTTTTTCCACTTCAGATTTAGGATATATTTTTGTAGTGTTCCCTTTATTTGTTTTTTTTTTAGCAGTGTATGAACCAAACCCCACACACTTAAGACTTCACTCTTCACCTTTATCATTACAGATCCATTAGGCATTTTAATGTTAGGCTCTGTGTTGGTAAGTCTTGGTTTTGAGTGCAGTGGTGCTCAGAGGTGTGTGGCTATGCAGTGGCAGGGCTAATTGGGTTGACCCATGTTCCTGTGACAGGACTCTGATGGAGAAAGATGTCACCGTGCCCCCCGAGACCTTCCGCAAGCACGTGGATGCCTGTCTTACTCACGTCAACCGTGTGCTCAAGCAGATGAGCCGCCTCTTTCTGGTTGAGGATCTGGTGGATTCCCTTAAGGTCAGTGCCAGCAATTAGAAATGCTATGATTTAAAGACTGAGTTCACTAAAATATTTATCTAAAAAATAATTTATTCATGTAGTTGTTGTTCAAAGCATGCATGACTTTGCATGGACTAAATTCAATACTGTTTATGTGTATAGTGACTACAAAAATGGCAAGAAGCAACAAGGATTAGTTATTTCTTGCTATATCAGCTGTAGGACTTTTATTAAAGCATTGCATTTACTTAAAATTCATTAAAATAATTGTGTTCTCAGGCTTTCTGTTCTTTTGACCCACATTACCTTCTGATTTCAGCTGGCAGTGGTTATGTGGCTGCTGACTTATGTTGGAGCGGTCTTCAATGGCATCACTATCCTCATCCTCGGTAGGCCGAATGTTCCACATTTAGCATTGCACTTACATTTGAGGGGAACAAAATTGCTTCATATTTAGTTATGGACTGACCAATAAAAAATGAATCCACAGAGTTTAAAAACTGATTGTAATGAGCTCATACTGGGTGTTTTCTTTTCCAGCCGACATCCTGCTCTTCAGTGTACCGCCCGTCTATGAGAAAAACAAGGTTAGATCTTGATATTCCAGTTGCAAACTATGCACTGTGCTCCATAAATAATACTACAAATAATAAATGATAAGTTTTAAATAGTTTATCTCATATGCTGCCCAAGCCTTCATTTATTTAATTAAAAATACAGTAAAAACAGTAGTTTTGTGAAGTATTGTTATAATTTAAATGAACTGTTTTCTATTATTTGAACATATTTTAAAAATGTACTTTATTCAGTATCAATCTGTTTAAGAAAAAATTCTTATCAATGCTTGGTGTTCTTTTTAAAAACTGTGGCACTTTTTTTCAGGATTCATTTATGAATAGATTGTTCAAAAGAAATAAAATAAAGCACAAATTTTTTGTAACATTGTACATGTCTTCACTGTCACTTTCAATCATTTAATGCAGCCTTGGTAAAAGAAGTATTAATCTTACTGAACCCAACCTTAAAACAGTAATGTTGCAATTATAATAAAAGGTTGTCCATAGTAACTAATTTAGCTCTGCTTAATCAAGGTGAGGGATGGGAAACCATGTTGTATTGTATTCACCTGCCTCCATGTATTAGCAATTAACTCTATCATGTTTAATTAGTATTACAGGTCGCTCTCGTTACTCTTGATCTTTAATGACACAAAGGAAACATGTACAAGAAGATAGTTTCACTTCATTCGTAACAAGTACTAGATTTTAAAACGCTTATAAAAAGGATCTTATAATGGATGACACATGCTGAAATGCAGTTAGTGTTTGAGAGCAGGCGGCCCACTCAGAGAGAACAGTAATCAGTATGTATGATTATTACACCAGAGGGGTCTTATGTAAGCCGTTACTGAAGACTTGTCATAATCTTTACTTAAAGCATTTGTCAAGTCTTAAATTCTTATACAAGAGTGATTGTTAATCAGTGCCTGATGCAGTTTTTCCTCTTCTGACCTTTTCACAAATTAAACACAGTGCTAATGCACGGCTATAATGATGTATCCATAATGGTGCCACAAAACTGTCTCTTTAATTTCCAAGGCACAGAGCTCTATGCACTGACCTCAAAACTGCAGTAACCCAGATTTTAATATCTTTACAGTGAGAAAATGGCCCCAACCCTCTGTTATAGCTTTACTATGATAGTTTTTATCAATATTTTTACTTTTATATTTTATCCATTTTATTTCTCATCTTAGTTTTAGTAAATTCTTTTCATTTTTGTTTTAAATTTATTTTAATAAATTATCTCATTTATTATTATTTTATTACGTCAAGTTAAAGTAAACGGAAAAAGAGCAACTACCTCAATTAATAAAAGAAGTTTAAGTTGTTTTCATTTCAGTTTATTTTATGACAAAAATGTTTAATGTTAACAGACAACGTTGATCTATGATTCAGGCTATTCTTCAGCACGATATATATTTATATCCACAAAAGTGACCTCAAAAAATATTTTGTATAGTTACAGAGTCCCTGCAGGTCCCCAAAAAGTCTTAAATTCAGTTTTGTCATTTAGTTTATTAAATTGAATATCTAATATATTTTTTATGGTATAAAAAAAGTTTTATTACAATTTAAAGTGGTCTTAAATTTGAAAAACAGAAATCACAATACAACCTAATCTGATGACTACGCTTCAGAAGGCTGTGATTTTATATAATAATAATCACATTTCGAAGCACAGTGGTATTACAATCATTGTTTCTCATGCTCTCTTTGCCCTTTCCACAGACCCAGATTGATCGTTACATTGACATCGCACGCACTCAAGTCAATACTACATTTGCCAAGTGAGTATGCTTTGAGTAAAGTAATATAGTAAAAATGTTTACCATGCTATTTATCTACAAAGAACAGTCTTAACATAGTAAGATTGCCACCTAATGGGCGTTTGACTCATTTTATTTTCACCTTCAGGCTTCAAGAGAAACTCCCAGGAGCCATGAAGCGCTGTAAAGCAGAATGATCCTCCTCTCCGATCCCTCGTTACCATGTTTACCATCCTTCTATCTTTAGCCGCCTCTCCTTACACTAAGCCCTGTCCCTCTCCCTCTCTTCCCCTGTTAAACCCCACACCTTAAAACAACCATCTGCACTGAACCAGCTAGTATGTAAAATCTAAACAGCTTCTTGATATTCAATGTTAACACTGCAGCTTATTAATGAGCATTAGGAAAAGAAGCTCGGGGCTCCAGGAGCTGGTGTTTTTCAACACAGGAAGTGATGCTATTGGAAGCCCATTTTGAAGACCAGTGCATGGAGGGATTTGTGAACTAGACTGAACCTATGACCTGGTTTTGAGTGTTGGGTTGGGTGGTGCTGTAGTAATGAATAAAGACAGGTGTTTGACTCAAAAGCAAATGTCTGTACTTTAAAAAAAACAAAACAAACAAAACATTTCACTGAAAAATGCTGATAGAAAAAAGTTAAAATTAAAAGCAAACAAAAAAAAGTAAGAGAACCTTATGAACTATACTTTCCCTCCTATTTGTTCTTCGAAAAATGTGTACGTATTCATCTGAAGTGCACTGAACGGTTTGCACGTTTTGATCAGTCAGGATGCTACCAGCAGTGATAATTCAGTCTAGTTCACTCTCCTCCCTGTTATTGGCGCAATTTTTAATTTTGTGTATGTATATATAGTTCGATTACAACAGGCTCTTTGCTGTGAAGTAGTTAGTGTTGCTTTTTATATTTAAAAAACAAATATACAGCTCTTATATTTGTCTCTTTCGCACCTCTCTTGCACTCAGTCACCTGAGTTGAGTTCACATGTAAATGTTATTGTTATTACTCTTCGAATAATAGTTATATTATATCTCAATTAGGATGGCTGCTTTAAGTCCCCTGTCTGACATTGGCTTCGTAACAATAAATATTAATAACCTTAAGATTGAGTTTTATGTATAGGATCGTCAGAGCAACAGAATATAGGAGAGGAAGGCAATATCTTTCTGCTTGATGTGATGTTGGCCCCACAAGTCATCGATTTTTGTTGAAACGGGGCCAGTGCCCATCATTAATGTCATTTAGAAAAGTAAGACTGTTTTTGTTTTGTTTTTTTGTCAGCATTTCGGGGCATCGTTTACCACCTTGGGCACTGAAGAAGTTTAAGTATTTAAAAAGGCTGCAGCAAACTATTATTTAAGCTGGATAATTACATTTACTAGTCACATGTGGTAACACTGTTTTTTCTTGAAAGTCGAAACCCCACTGTAAACACTGTTGGCTTTTAAGATACAACTACAAGGGTGAGTTTTATTTCTGAAAGGGAAGGGTAGCAAAGTGAAAGTAGCTTCAGGTTGGGCCGCTGTGTTTGAAAGCAGCGTCAGTCCGTGTAAAACTACTACAGTTACGACGTGATAAATGGATTATCTGCCATATATCGAGTTACATGCATATTGTTGCTTTTGTTACTGCGTAGTCTGTCAGCTCCTGATGGTTTTATTGCATTTTTCGCTTAACATTCCAGCTGCTGCAGTTGGAAGCATGTCCAAATTGGAAAATGGACGGTTTAACACGAACACGTTCCATCATATTTTAAAAGTTTGTTCTGTGATTATGACCCCTTTCTAATATACTTTGATTTGCTGTTCATTCATTTTATTTTCTCTCTCTCTCTCACCCTTTTTGTGTCGTATGCATGTTTACACACATGATCAGATTCAGACGGAGGTGTCTCGTCATTGTGTTGCTTTACTAGCATGTTCTACAGTCAAGATCACATGTGCGGTGTTGCTTTCGAAGAACAGGTCAAGCTCTAATTTGCATTACCACATTGTTTTCTTTGAGTTTAAGGGTAAATTATGACTATATAACTAATTTTTTAAGAGATGCAAACCTTTCTGTTTAGGTTCTTTGTCTTATCTGCTTTCTTCTCTTCTGAGGTTCAGTTTAGTATTTGTTTTTTTTGTTTTTATTCCTGTAGTACATTTAGCATGTTTGCTGTTTCTTCTTTCCTGTGTTTCTCTCTGAGAAGGGGTGACAGAGGTCACATTCTTTTTGCTTTTGACTCTTGAAGACTAGATGTGATGACTAACATCTACATTCAGTTTGTTAGTTTTGAATTAAGTTAATATGTGGGAGCTTTTGGGGGGAAAAGATGCAAACAGGAAAACTTGTGGTCCCTGTAATGATGTCAAAGTGAACTTAATAAAAATGCCAAAAGCATTTGTATTGCTTGCTGTGTTTGTTTTAATACTGAGTTTTTTAATAAACACTTTTTTATTTAGCAAGAGTGCATTAACTAGATCGAAAATCCACAAAAAATATTAAGCAGCTATTTCTAACACTGAAAATAATTTGATTACCAAATCATAAAAATTATATTAGAATGATTTCTAAAGGATCATGTGACACCGAAGACTGAAGTAATATCAGGAATCAAATTTTTTTACAAATATATTAAAATAGAAGAAAATTTTTGTAGTTTTTCACAGTATTACTTTTTTTACTGTATTGTTTTATAAAATAAATGCTGTTCTAGTGAACATGAGGCACTTCTTTCAAAAACATTAAATTCTTATAGATCACAAAGTTACAGCTGCATTCATCTGAATCTATCATACCAGAAATGTTATTTCTTGGAAAGAAAAAAAAAATGTTTCCATTAATAATTTAAAGAACTAGGCTTTTCATATCGACATTAATGGACATTTTATTGATTATTGGTGTTGCAGTAAATCATACAGAGAAACTCAAAAAGAATGATTTTTAAATCCAAACTCAAGAAGGGAGTATGTACATGTGATGAATGTAGTATGTTATATGTGTACATAATTGGAAAAGTAACTGTTGAAATGTTACTGCTAAACATTGTAACCCTGAGAGTTTGAACCCCAAACCTTGTCATCACAAAATGTGTGCCATTTACCAGGAATCTTCATAAAAAGATCTGTGGGATGTTCCAAACTTTGAAAGTGCCTCCAAGTTGCATTTGGTCGAGAAAAATGGCATTAAAAGAAGAGGTGAAAAATTGTGCATCCTTATGTGACACCAGTGCTGATGATGCATTAGTTTTTTAATTCACTCTGTACAGAATTAAACAGAGAACTGACAACATTATGACTGTTTGTCATAGACCAGTGCATAATTCCTCCGTGATGAGAAATAAATGAGCAAAAAAGATATTTGTTAATAACCTATTCCATGCTGCACAGCATATCTTAAATAAATGCCACCAGGAAGTTTTAATGATTAGAGCACATGCATGCATTATCTGCCCGTTTAATTGCACCTTTTTGATTAAATTCAATATTCAAATGGAACAAGATTCAAAAATGCATGAAATTAATGATGAATAAAACACCCCCTGAGACATGGATCTCACTCAAAAGAAACCGGACTTTGCCTAAACAGAAAGTCCATTAGATTTTTATTTCAATATAACTTTTTGGTGAACTGAACGAGTAATATATAACATTAACATTATAAACCATATATTATATTTATGCTTTTTCTTTCAAAACGCAAACTGTTATGTGAAATCAGTTTTTTTTTCCCCCCTCCAACTGTGTTTGCTTAGTAACAGTCCCAAAAACTTGTACTGAGCACCCATTTTAAGTGCTGTAAGTAAAATAATATTGTTCACTGTAATGTGTAGATGTCATGCAAAATGTCAAGCATGGGAATCAATAACAGTCTTGCAGTCTACAAAAAGAGCAATGGATGTACAAATGCATTTAAGAGTGCTTATCCAGAGAAGAGAAAATATAAGAAATCGCTTCTTGGGCAAAATGAACTGTTTAAATGACATTGGTGGCTTCATGTTTCACTTACAAAAGTGATTCAAGCATAAATATTCTTTTTAAGCTTATCAAACATTTTAGATGTTTTACTCACTTTGTTAGAGACAAAAAAAGTACATTAATTCTTTAACAATATCACATCCTTCAAAAAAAAAAAAGTGTAACCCCGCAGCAAACTTCCTGAGTGAAGGAAAACAAAAACAGGATGTCGAAAACTCATCCCTAACCCTCCTGTTTCAATTAAGTGCTCTGGCTCGTAGTGCATTCGTTATTAACATAAGCATTATCATTAGCATTCTCTTTATGGCCGTGGTTCGAACCCGAAAAACAGTCGTCCGAATGAAAGTGCACTGAGATCTGGTTGTAGCAAAGCAGGACCAGCTGCCTCTCCTCTGGGTTGTAGTCCAGCGAGTGAGGGTGCACTTGTAAGATGTGTCTCTTGATGGTGCTGACCTTCAGCGTTGCGAGCGTAGCGCCACACACCATGCAGATCAATCCGTGCTTCCTGCAGTCGTAGTCCATCAGGAAGTCCATCTTCCAGCGGGCCTGATAATTGCGCCGCTGGTCCTTCCCCGGGTAGTGCCTGTGCCGCCCAGTCATCTGTGTTGATGGTGTGGTATTTGTGCTATTATTGTCTTCAGTTTCACCTCCTTGCTCTGTGGTTTTCACAGGAGACACCTGCGTGTCACCAGCAGCGTTTGTAGTGACAAGGATGCTTTGTGGGTCTTCAGTGGCAAAAATAAAGAAAAAAGAGAGACACATTATTGCTTTTGAACAGCATTTTTTGTTTGACATCAGAACCATACCATACTTAAATTTACATCAGAATTTTGCCCAGGTTGGCTCAGATGTACTACATGAATATCTTCACATCCTTAAAACAAGATAAATTTACCTGAGAAGCTAAATCTTTAGTTTTTAAGCTGTTACTTGCTAACTAAAGAAAGCTAACTGAAAACAACAGGAAAGAGAAGTGTAACTGTTTTTTGAAATATAACGTTATGTCATTTAAAAACATTAACAAGCTTGTTTTCATAAGTACAACTTGAATGTATATCGATTACATGAGAAGCTGAATATCTTTCGTTTTCAAGCTGTTAGCTTGCTAAGAAAGGCTAACTGAAAACACTAGAAGAAAATAATATTTGACAATTTCAGCTTACAAAATATAATGCTATATATAATATGTCATTTAAAGGACATTAATAACATATGTTCATGAAAGTGTTTCTTTACATCCTTGAAATGAGATGGATTTGCCTGGGAAGCTAATTAATCTTTAGTTTTCAAGCTATTAGCATGCTAAGCAAAGACTAACTGAAAACACTAGAAAAAATAAATGTTTGACCGTTTTAGCTTACAAAATATAATGCTGTATGTAGTATGTAATTTTAAGGACATTAATATTTATTTTCATGATTAAGTACATCTTGAATACCTTTGCATCTTTAAAATAGATTTACCCTGAAGCTAACAAATCAAGCTTTTAGCATGCTAAGCAAGGGCTAACTGAGAACACTGGGAAAAATAAATGTTTCATTTGACTACTTTTAGCTTTTAAAATGTGATATGTCATTTTAAAGGACCTTAATGAACATATTTTTAAGATCATCCTTAAAACAAGGTAGATTTACTTTAGAAGCTAAATCTAATTTTAGAGAATCAGTTTTGCTTCTCATGTTTCACTGACCTGGTCTAAAAGATTTTTTTTATGGGAAAATAAGTCAGAATTTAGTTTTACCCAGTTGAATAAAACAGCATTTGAAACTGGGATTCTGTTTTGAGATGGTCCAACCAGCTAAAGAGCAGCAAAGGACCAGCATCCCAGCTTCAAAACATACCTAACCAGCATATGCTGGGTTTTATCAACAGTAAGAACTTTGCTTCTAACTTCTTGTGTTTTGTTTTCACATGATGATTATCTTTTAATACAAGTTTATAGCAATTGTAATTAAAATAGTTTGTTTCTCTCTACATTTGATGTGTGCCTACAGCTGTCTGTACTTACCATCCTCTTTCGGTTTAGTCTTGTCGATTTTCTCCTCCTTTATCCAGGCGCTGACCACAGCATCTCTCTCACTTCGGCTGAGGCCGCACGTCTCCGGATGGCACTCCTGGATGTGTTTGCGGAAGTTGCTGACCCTCGGCACAGGCAGGTGTTCAGAACACACCATGCAGTAGCAGAGCGGGTTTTCCGGAGGACCGTATGCCACTAAATAATCCAGCCGGAGACGCCAGGGGCTGCCATATTTCAGTCTTCTCTTTCTGGGATAGTAAGGTAAGGACTGAGATCTCTGGCCAGTGTCTGGTGGATTCTCGTCTCCTCTTGTGTAGTTCCTCAGGTTTCCCTGAATGGGATCCACGTTCAGAGGGACAAACAACGCTGAACCATCTAGGTTTATTTCTTTGGTATGTTGTTCCGATTTGATTTGAGGTTGTAAAGTGGGATATTCTACATGACAAATGAGAAATGCGAAAAGAAAAAATTAAATAAAATAGAGAAAAAATTTACAGTTCAACACTATTATAGGGTAAATCTTTGTAATAGACCATAGTCAATGACAAAAGAACATTTTATTTCTAATGTTTATACCTTTTACTTACCTTTTATTCAGTGTATTTCTTTTCATTTAATAATTTGTTTTCTTGACTTTTTTTTATAACAGAAATAAATAAGTACTGTCAAACGATTAATTGCAATTTATCGCATCCAAAATAATTGAGTATACAGACTTCTGTATAAATTCTCTAAATTCTAAATTCTCTAATCTTGTCTGTTTTGTCTCTCACCTTCACCGTGTGTCTTAGCCCATGTCTGCAGTATAGAGTGCTTTTCCTCAGCGCTGTACAGAAGAGAGTTCGGGTGCAGATCCAACATGTGACTTTTGATGTGATCCAGGTGCAGCGAAGGCAGCAGACAACTGCATACCATGCATACAAGACGGCCCTCCTCTGCCTGGTACTCCATCAGAAACTCCTGACGGAACCAGGCGTGCAGCGAGTCGTTCAGGTAGCGCTCCATCACCTGAGCCGTGGGGCCTGTGAGCTCCTGGACCGAGGAGGCCGGAGGGGATGGTGTGACCCTGCTAATGCCAGACTGGGCCTGAAGTACCGGAGAGATGGAACCACTGGGCTTTCCTAGAATGATGTGAAGAATGAGCACTTTACGTAATAATAATTAATTAAAGTTAATTCAATGTTATGAAATGAAAAATAAATAATATAGAAATCTAGAATCTGAGTGTGCAAAAAAATCTAAATATTGAGAAAATCGCCTTTAAAATTGTCTAAATGACATTTTTAGCAATGCATATTAATCGAAAAATATGTTTTAATTTATTTACGATAGGAAATTTCCAAAATATCTTTGTGTAACATGATCTTTACTTAATATCCTAATAATTTTTGTCATAAAAGAAAAATGTATAATTATGACCCACACAATGTATATATACCCAAATATACCCATGCGACTTTTTTGAGGTTTTGAATTATGATATCATTTTCATGATAACACATTTCCAATTAGAATCTCATTACTCTATTGCATCCAGATGTTTAAATATTTTAGTTTTTAATTATTATTATTACAGTAATGAAAATAGTCCTGCCCAGACAAAATTATTTGTAATAAATTTAAAAAAAATAAAAAATGCAATTAAAGGCTTTAAAGAGCATTTTTACTATGACATATAGACATATTAAAATATTTTTTATTATACTTTTTGTACTTTTAAAATTGTCTTTAATTGCTTATTATTATACATAATCACACTGCATGAGTCATGATAATTATGGGTAGGCGAATGTGCTTATATAAAAATATGTTGTTGTTTTTTTATATTATTGATATTTTTTGGGCAAACCTATTGACATGTTTTGTCAGATTTAATGTGATTCAGATATTTCACAAAAACACACAGAAGCACAGAGAAATATAAACACAGACCTGTGCATTGCCTGTTAACATCCAGAATCTCCTGTGACTCCGGAGGAACATCTGGCTCAGGACATAACGGCTGGCTGTTTTCTCGATTCAAATGATTCTCCCATCCCGACCGGATCACATCTTTATCAGACTCGGTCCACAGCAGCGAGTACGGATGCTTCTGATTGATGTGCCTCTTGATGGTGCTTAACTTCAGGGTTGCCAGTGAACTGCCACACACCATGCAGATCATCCCCTGTCTCTGTGGGTCGAAATCCATGAGGTACTCGCTGCGCCAGTACTCATGGTAATAGCGCCGGTGGTCTCGGCCAGGTGTGTTCTTTGATGGAGGGGGGTCTTTCGTAGATGGTCCTGGGATTGGAGACAGAAGGAAAGGAGAGTCTGCGCTCTCAGAGACACACCAGTAACTAGTGCCTGGGGAGCATACAGAGGTCACAGGAACATCCTGGCTGTTATGAGATGTGAGACCATTGGTCAAGTCCTCTTGACCTGGGGAGGACACAAAAACTGATAAAGTGTAATGTAAAATTACTCAATTGTGTTCTGTTACAGGAAATTATAAAATAATGGAGATATGAAATGATGGAGATGAATATTAAGTGAAAATATGCTTTTGTCAGCCCTTTTTGTGCATAAATGTTTTAAATAATCTGTATAGGTATATTCAGAACATACTCAGCATGTTAAACTGGCCAAAAATTATGTATTTATTATTATTACTTAAATAGGACTTACTAAAGACTAAAGGTCATTCTCAAATATATTAACTGAAGGGAAACAACAAAGTTGGAAACTTTATAGGTAGATTTGACATTTTTGTATTTTTCGGTATTGTAAAATGTGAAAATTATTCTGTATTTTGTATGTTTTGTGATACAAATGATTATTTTTATATTTAATTTATAATACAAATGTTAAAAATGTTGTCATGATGAATATAAAATGTTATATGCTAGTGTTTTTTGTCTACAAGCCAAATTGTGCATAGATCTATTAAAAAGCTTTTAATTATTACTGTAAATAATAAGTAGTAGTATTTTAATTTTAATATTACTGATAGACTTTAAGTCATTCTCAAAAGACAAAGTTATTAAACTCATCGGACAATTTTCTAATTATTTTGTATTTCAATTTTTTTTTTAATATTAACCACTGGTAATTATTAAGCAAATATTAAAGTCAATTATGTGCATAAATCTACAAATAATCTGTCAGTATATTCATTATAATTATTTAGTATTAGTCTGTTAAATATTATAACTAAATTTAACTTCATAAGAAAAATAAGCTAAATGTTTTGTATTTCACATTTTCTATGATATACAAATTATTTATTTATAATAAATATTTAATAATCAAAAACGTTGCTATAATGAATTTGTATTATAATGAATACAATGTATATTATCTGTCAGCATTTATTCTGTTTTTACTACCACTGACAATTCAGTCTCAAATTTTTAAAGCATTCAAATAATTTTGTAGCAATGTAGCACGATTTAAACAGATATCAAAATGAAAATGTGGTATTTCTGCAGACCCATTTTTAGCACAAGGGGGCGGCGGCATGGTGCAGTACCGCCGTGCAGCCACTAGGTGGTGTCAGCGCATCGCATATACATATGCAGCATGGTCATTTTGCCTTTGTTTATAGTGGAGCCCGAAAGATTAGGGGCCATGCCGCTGCATGCTATTGTTCGTCACGGGTTTTAACGCGTCCAAGAGAGAGCCATCGATCTAATGGTCAAAGTTAAATGCCCAACACAACATTTACCTGCTGAGAGGTCCCCCAAGTGTCCCCGCTGCGGTGTCGCCTCCTCTTCCTCAGCTTTTATTATTAATGAGCGAGATTCTGTCTGCTCAGCTTTGTGCACCGACTCCGCTTCATCCATACCTGTGCTATGTGATTTTAACGTACAGGATTCGCACCTTTTGTACGTAATAATGTCACAACCGGAGGATTTCGTAGATGCATTCGTCGGGTGGTTGACTAAATATCTGAAACACGCACTCACCCATTACAGTGTGTGCTGTGTCTGTCTCTGCACTGAAGCCTCACCGCTGTTTGCTTTTTGCTTTAAGTAAACTTAACTTTACGAGACGATTCAAGTCGCATTTAGATCGAAGTTGGAGTGCAGATCTGTCAAATGGTCGGTGACTTTAATCGGTCTCCTGTTTGTATTTAGATGTTCTGCTTGTCTTCAGGGTGGAGAGCCGAGCTAGGGGCCCCTGGGGCTCCTTTAGGGGCTCCTGGGTAAATTTAAAGAGACAGTAGCGGCTGTGGTGTAGTGACGGGTGCACCATGGGGCCCATTTTGAAGGTATTATTTTATATTTTGCATACGATTGTAACCAAAAGGATGCATTTTGTGCATGCCATTTAATTAATTCATTAATTATAAAATAGGATTAAGCAGATTTTGTTTTCTAGTTTTGATTTGGTACATTGTCAAATACAGTTATTCAACATTAAATTACAGTTGAATAAAATTGCATTATATTATTGAAATTTCTTAAACTTGTGCATGTATTTTATTGTAACATTTAATTTTTAAAAATCACATTGTGTTCAATATTCAAAAAAGCATGACAATTAAAAAAACATGCATTTGTCTTAGGTTTAAACAGATTTGCGTCTGTATTTTATTATTATTATTATTATTTATTTTTTTATTATTATTATTTGACACGTATATATAAGATACGTAATGCCTACATAACGCCAAAGTATAATTTTCTATTGTTAAAGCCATTGTTTAGGCTACATTTTTTTTCATGAGTGGCACATAGGACATGTTTTTGTGTGTCATTTGTGTTCCGTTTATTTTTAAATACTGAAATACAATACAAACCAAAACAAAAAAAAACAGAGAGAAAGAAGTTATCTGCAGCTAATTCATATAGTCTATTTTTATGCAAGAAGTAATTTTGTTTTATAGAGGAAGGGACTGCTTTAGGACCCTATTCGTCCGCGCACATGCTGTAAGTTCCTACATCCTGGTATTTTTTTTTACCGTTGTCAAGGCACCGATAGAAAGAAAGGCTTCAACGGGAAGCGACTGCAGTATCCTGAGACTGAGCTTAAAGAAAGTTAGGTGCATTTACCAGGTAAAACAAACGCATGCTTCGCGCACTCGGTGTTGGCATGAAGCCTTTTACTTTAAAGACACGACAGTCCGCGAGCTGACGAACAGAAACACAGACCGCGGCTCAGGAGGGCAGATAGGAAAGACAACATTGTCTCTGTCATAGAGACAGCGACAGCTTGTTCGTTAAAATCACTCCAGCGTTTGCTAGGATGCTTTTTTAAATGCAAAATTTTATATAAATAAACACGCGCTGCCATCGCAGCGTCAAAACAAAACGCCAGAGAATCATCAGCATGTCATTGTGAGATAAGATTTAAAGTGACAGCAACGTTTTTGTCAGCTCTTTGGGTTCTGTTTTGAGTTTTAAGTTATCCTTTACTACGCATTTTATTAATATGAGCATATTTCCATGCTTCCAATTCAAATAGTTTTGTAAAAAGTCCCTTTCTTTGGAAATACATGTCAGTTGTAAAATCGAGAATGGTTTACTTACGATCCTGTTGATTTAAACCTGTGTGGTTTTCTTTCTTATATGGAATGCACACATGCATGATCAAGGACTATCAATTCCAAAAAAAACTGCACCAAAATATTAGTCCAGAAAAGTCTATAAAACAAGGAAAGATGCATAAAGGAAAGAAAAAACACTCTGTTATATTTGCATTATTCACATTCATATTTGCATATGTTTTTGTACAGAGAGACTTGCAAATGAGCAATACTACAGTATGATTAGTAACATAAAAACGCTGCAATACAAAATCCCAAAGTTGGCTTTAAAAGCATAGTCTAGTATGGAGATAAGATTGGAAGTAACTTGCTAATGGTTGCAGACAAAGTGTGAGTTGTCTTCAGATATTTCTTGAAGACTGAAAAACAATTTGTTACAAAAACGATTGAAAACAGTTGTTCGTACTTGCTCTGAATCATAGGTCTAAATTGAATTGTTTTAATGCTTGCTATGTTCCTATAAATTCATATTAGCATTGCAGACTCAGCATGTGGGACACATTCCCCCGGGGCCCCAGACTTCCCCTTCCCCTACATGGATAGAGGGCATTATTCTCTTATTTCTTGTCTACATGCAATACTTAAGGGTGCACTTGTCATTGTGTACTGAATATATTACTCTTATGATAAATTGCTTGCACTGTTCCTTATTTGTAGGTCACTTTAGAACAAAGGGTCTGCTAAATGACTAAATGTGCATGTACAGAAACCCAAAATGTACTTGAGGGTCCTTTTTCTGAATCCCAGCCAGGACTTTGGAGGACTACAGGGGCCCCTGGACTTCTGTTGTTGCTTTATGATCACATATGAATCATTGAGTATTTTGTCACAACACCCATCAGAGTGCTCTCTAGGGCCCCGTCCTCCAGCATAGGGGTCCTTTTACATCCACTATTTTTAACTCTTAATCTGTTAGTTTGAATTGAGCGTTATTTGTGTATTATAGGCTTACTGTAAGATTTTATTTTAATTTTACTGTTGCTGAAGTGTGGCCTCAAGGTTATAGTCATTTGGTTTGTGTTAAAGTACATAAGTTGACAATGTCTCTCATTATTCATCAGATCTATTATTTATTATGCATTTTTTTGTTTCCCCTCTAAAGGTCAACTACTCTTGGTTTTTCAGAAAAATGGACCATTTGAATCAAGCACTGCATGCAAAATCCACCTAAACAGAAATACCTTAAGAGACTGCTTCACATAAATTAAAGATGTGACCCCACAGATATCCTGTTTAGAGCAGGTTTTGCCATGCCTGAGAAGATTTACTCCAGCAGCATTAGACATTAGTGTAATGATGGTGTAACCAAACAGCAGCCATGTCCAGCAAGACTTTCTCTAAACGTCGTTATCAACCAGCAGCAGAGTTTGATGATGCCACTATCGCCCGCAAAAGGGAATATTGGAGGAGCAAGAAAAGAGAGCAGAGGGCGAGAAAGTCGTCTACCAAAAAGAAGATTGGAAATGAAAATCTGGGAACGTGTGTGTCTGTTGTTAGTGAAGCCAGCAATGATCCCTCTCTACATAATCATAATGTTTCATTCAAACGGGAAGATGCTGATGCTTTTAAAAACTCCTTCAGCTCAGGTCTATCAGTATCTGAGAGTAACATTACTATGGTGCCATGCCAAAAAGCAAGATGGTTTCAAAGGACTCAGCTCAACCATGCCTTTCCCCAGTACCCAGAAACAAGCACAAATACAGATACAGGGTCATCAAAAACAAATGCTTCAACGGTTGACTCTCTCTGCCCTACAATCCATTCGGTGTCTACAACATGCATCGAGTTGCATCCAAACAATAATCATGTTCAAAAATCAACATTTGGAAAGTCATCCCTAAATGGCAAGCAATTGACAACATCTCTGCAAAGCCATGTACCTATGATTTTACCAGTGCACAGAAACCAAAATAAGCCTCAGAACTCACTTAGACCCTTGACCTCCGCAGAATGTAGGGTTCATGAAAACCAGAGATCTGTGACTAAGAGAAAAACATGTGCCTTTACTTCAAAGCACAACATGGAAGCAGCTATGACTGAAGAAGAGATGGTTGCTAAGCGTAGAGAGAACTGGCGTATCAAAAAGCGGGAACAGAGAGCAAAGCGGGCTGCAAAGCTGGCCCGGGACCGTGAAGGGAGTCTCGGTCAAGGCCAACCTTTATCTGTTGGTATCATGCATGCTTCATCTCCTACTAACAGTAAGGCCTTGAGAGGAATCAGCCTTAACTTGAATCTTGTATCCCTCAATCAACAGTCACTGGGAGCAAAATGTAACAGTTCTCAGACAACACAACTACATGTTCAAAATACTAAACCAAACCATGCATCCTTAACCCCTGCTATTTTGCAGTCATTCTCAAGTAAATCCAAATCAAAAGTACAGAAATTTGCACAAACTCAAAAGAGACGTAGTCAGAACCAGTTGAGGAAATCCATCCTTGGTGCTTTTAAAGTTGAGTCTCCCGAGGATCGCCATGCCAGGCAGAAAGAGTACTGGAGAATTAAGAAGCGTGAGCAGAGAGCAAGACTGTCTATGGCGTTAAAAGCACGAGTAAAGGAAAGAGACGTACTAAAGCATAATGGGAGACACTCTCACAGCAATTTCAGTCAGGCGTGTGGAGTTCAAGAGAGCAAAGGAAGTGCAATTGCAGTTTCGACGGATGCCATAGGTGGTTTTATCAAAGAAGATGGCACGGTGACAGTCTCCATTTCGAAGACATCTCCTGAGGCTTCCCTACCTGCAAGTCAAGAAATTTCCAGTGTGAAATGCATTGGAAAGGTAAAACTCCAGGTTCAAGTAAATTCTCACCTGAATCCACCAGTCACTAAGCTATATTCTGCTCCATGCAACAGTTCCAGGAACTGTACTCACGCTCACCTAAACTCTCTAGTAAAGTCAAGGTTAACCAGAGGAGCAGTTATGGGCAGTATGACAGTCACCATCCATTCTGAAACCCCAACAGAAGAAGAAAGGGTTGCCCGTTTGAGGGAGTACTGGAGAATAAAGAAACGAGAGCAAAGGGCTAGTCAAGCTGCACGACTTGGGAATGGTCTGCTTAGGTCAAAGGTTTTAGTGTTAAAGCAGAGAGAGCAAAACAAGAAGTCAAACCAAAGGCAGAGTATTTCTTCATCTATGACCACAACAGTTTGTCACTCCTCAACCAGTGCCCCAGCACCTATAAAAGAAGAGCACATCTATCCCACTATACAAGCTGTGTTTTCCATCCCAGAAATTAGTCCCTGCATCAGCGTTAAAGATAGCAAACCTTCACCCTGTGCATCCCTACACATTGAGCCTCCAACAGCTGTGGACCATCACGCCACGACTCTTCAGGCTGTTGCCTCCATGAAAAAGCTCCTGGAGGAATCGCTTTACACACCAGAAAAAAATAAATCCAACGAAATGCATGTTAAGTGTGAAAATGAGCCTCTTCCGTTGACTAAAGATGACCTTTTAACATTTGAAGATGCAAAGCCAAGTCTTACCTTACAACAAAACATTTTATTACAGTGTGACCTCTCAAAAGACACAAGCCTTAAAGATATCAAATTGAGTCCTCAGGCATCAACTTTTGACAACACCAGTCATTATAAGACTCATAACGTCTGTCAAGAGGCTACAGATGGAAGTCATGCCATTTCTCCAGTGGCACTACAACCTCAGAAGTTCAGTGATGATGGAGCGGATCCCAAGCAGATGTGTCCTTCACAGGCTTTGCAAGAGCAGCAGCTTGGTGAAAGTGATGAGCTTCAACGAAAGAGAGAGTATTGGCGGTTAAAGAAGAGACAACAGAGAGCTAGAAAAGCCAACAAAGATGCAAACAAACATGCAGTTCTTTGGAATCTACCACAGGTGAGTTGCATTGATATTTGTATGTCATGGGAAGCAGGTAATAATGATGCAAATTATTAAATGTGTCGCCATTTGAACTATTGCGTTTCTCAGATTCCCCAGAAGAAAACACAAAGCACAACTCTCATGCAATCCATGTCCCAGGACACTTCCACATGCAGACAGATCACAGTTCAGAAACAAACAAGCAGGTGCACCAAGCATTCAGAACCACAGCCTACAGATAAATCAAGATCTGATAGGAGCAAAATAGTGGCAGTGCCAAATCCACAAGAAGATTCAGAGGAGGTCATATGTAGAAGACGCATGCAGTGGAGGATCAAGAAACAGGAGCAGAGAGCTAGAAAGGCAGCACGTGAGAGAAAACTACGCCAGATGATGGTACCTTCACAAGGCCAAGATTCAAAGGTAATCATTTTTTTAGACCTTATAGGTTTATTGGTTTATTATGTGCAGTGCCACATAATAGGTTTGGGGTCAGTAAGATTTTTTTTTGCACAGCAAAGACAGTTCTGATGTTACAAATGTTATTAAGAAATGCGTAAAAAAGTTTCCATGAAAATATATTATGTGACACAACTTTCTTTTTTTTTTTAAACATTGATAATAAATGTTTATTGAACGGCATATTAGAATTATTTCCGAAGGATCCTTTAACATTAAAGACTGGAGAAATGACTGCTGAAAATTCAGCTTTGCTATCACAGAAATAAAAGACATTGTAAAATATATTAAAATAGATGACTGTTATTTAATATTTTAATAATATTTTAGAATACGACTGTTTTACTGTATTTTTGATCAAATAAATGCAGCCTTGGTGAGCAAAAGAGACTTCAACATCAAAAAACCTTCCCAATCCCAAATTTTTGGAAGGTAAATGTATTTGCTGTCAGAGAAAAGGCCCCAAATAAAAGCACAATCATTCCAAATCACTGCCAGCAGGAACATCCCCCTCATTTACAGATTGTTCTAAAACAGAGCAAAGTGCAGCACCGCTGTGAGTTTGAGTGGGACTGCGATACCCACGCAGTTGTTTACTCCTGTGACAGATCTGTTGAACCAATTTGTGGTTTGCACAGTGCTGTGCAAACTGATCTGATCTTCTCTATCAGTAGCTCATTTGGTCCTAAATGGATCATCATTTACTCATCCCCATGTTGTTTGAAACCTGTATGACTTTCTTTCTTCTACAGTACACAAAATATTATTTTGCCGGATGTTTTAACTGTTTTTGAGACAAAACTGACCATTTGAGCATTTTTCAAACTCTTATGTGTTCCACAGAAGAGAGAAAGTCAGGGTTGGAATTACACGAAGGCCAGTTTATACTGAGAATCAAACATCACAGTATACCAAAACCCTGTAATAATAACACTACATGCTTTATGTCCCCTGAGGGCCCCAGCTATATCTCAGCAGCAGAAATTCACAAATGGGGGTAGGTTCTTTTGAATTGGAGCAGTGTTCACAGGGCCCCATGTGGGGCCCCAGCCATACCTCAGCACTAGAATATCACAGAAACATTTTGGAGGCCTCTTTTGACTCGTGGCAGTGTACAGAGGCCCTGTGTGGGGCCCCCGTGCCTCCAGGCATATCTGTGCACCATCATACTGTAGAAACATGCAAAACATCGAGAAAAAATTTAGGACAACGTGATGGTGGAGTGTTTTGTAATTGATTACGAGTTAAATAATGAAAAACGTTTTTTCTTCAAAATACATTTCTGATACAAGCATGTAAAAGATATGCATGTTTATATAAGCATTTAAGATCAGAAGCCTTGTCACAGCTTGCTGCATTTAGATTACTTATACTTTGGATGAAGATGGCGAGATGCCAGAGTTTTTTAATACCAATTAACTGAATATTTTCATTGTTCCTTTGTACAGTTTTTAAAATGATTGAACCCCCTCGGAATGGATTAAACGGCATGATTATGTTAGATTAAAAATGGCATGGCAGAAACGTCTGAATTTGGTTTGTCCCGTTAAGTACCTCTTTCTCAGATTGTTTGAGAATTAACGTCATCTACCCAGCCTCAAGTCACTCAGAGCATTTAGATATATGTGAACGTATTATATATTTGTCCTTTGGTCAAATTAGCTACAGCCCTAATTATTTGTTGTTTCCGTTTGCTGACTACATTATACTTACTTTTTCTTCCTAGAGTCAGAACTCCACCAGTCTCTGCTCAGCGGTAGTTCAGAGGTAAGTAAAATCTTTAAGAATAGTCTTTTATGCTCACAAAGGCTGCATTTATTTGATACCATAATATTGTACATTGTTACAGTTTAAAATAACAATTTTATATTTTAATCTAGTTTTTATGTCATTTATTCCTGTGATAGCAAAGCTTTACTGTCACATGATCCTACAGAAACCATACTAATATGCCGAAAAGGCATTAATGTTGGCTTTTTTTCCCCGAACAGTGTAACATTAGAAGACCAACTTGGCTACTTCGCTGCACCATGTCAACCTGCACTCAAAGGTTATTTTTAATGGATTTTCTAATACACACTTTACCAAACAGTTTAAATTAGTTTACTGACATTACCAACATCTTTTGTTTAAAGATGAGTCAAGCTTTGCAACAAATGATGCAACGGAGGGACCTTTATCACAGGCAGAGTGGAGAAATGTCTACCTCATGGACTTTGATCCTGTCAACCCTTTGTTGGTGTGCATGGTTTGTGGAGAGCAGCAGTACTCTGTGAGTGTGGAAGGGGTGAAGGCTCATATTGAGGAAGCACATCCTGATACACTATCACTGGGAGAACTTGAACGTCAAGGCATTCTTGATGCCTGGGATAAACAGGTGGCCGTCCGAGAGCACTTTATCACCCACCAGCTTCAACAGCGATGCAGAGCTTCTAGAGGTAACCGGGAAATCTGCATTCAGTCTGGCTTTGAAAATACAAAATTCCTGCAAAAATGTATTTTCTAAATAATTTTTCAGAACGGAATTTTACCTGCCCGGTCAAAATTGAAGCTAAGGTCAAGGCCGAAGACTTGAACTAATTGGTGACAGACCAGACCCGACTTGTCCCAATGGCCATCTAGTGGACGTGGTCTCGCTGACATTCAATAAAATTGAACTGTCAATTTTTTCTCATGTCTTAATGATTTAAGATTATGTTTTCTTACATTTTCTTTGTAAGTTCCATCAGTCATGTAAGAGTACTGAGCCTCATTAACACTACTTTTAAATTCTGTTAATACAGTGCATTTACAGAACCTGTAAATCAGGTTACAAAATAAGATCCGTCTGTAAAAACGTTCACTCTCTCCCACACACACAAACAACCAGCATGTTATTCTGTAATCAAAAGAACTGCATTTTGCGCTTGTATTTTCAGTATTTATTTCTGTACAGTTTATGCACTTTTAAAAACATTTTGCAATAAATTTTCTTTTTGTAATTGTTGCACTGCATAATGTATATATTATTTAGATATGTATAACATATGATTATTTTGTACTTTGACTTGCCATAACGTTTTTTTTCCACTTAAGAATTTGTCTTGAATAGACCTTATTCTTCAATTTATAAAATGCTAAAGAATCAAATGTAATTCATGTCTACCATAATTTAAACTTAATGACTAGTTAACCTTCTAAATTATAGTTTGGTGTTAATGTTTGGTTATTCACAGACCATGTTTGACAAAAAAAAAAAAAAAGGATGAGAATCAAATATTATATATAGTTTAGCAAACATTGTTAGTTAGTCTTTACAGTCTACACCTAGGATAAGTAAAACCTTTTATTTATACGCTTGATTTCCTCTTCAGTCCACTTCTGTTTTAGATAAAACCTTTTACAGAAATAAAACCTTTTGCACTCTTCGTTTGCTGGTCTGTAATTTAAAATGTCAATTCGCTTAACATACAATTTAGCATTATAAGCATATTTTTATGACAGATGTTCTATTTATAGGTCCACCTATGCTTTATGAAGGCCCATTCACACCAAGCACGACAGCTATATTAGCATCCACATCCACATCATCTGTTTATTATAAGCTCAAGTGTGTCTGCCTCTTTAAATTCTCAAGCGCGTGATAGCAGGATTGATTCTGATTGGTTGTCAATGTTTTATCGTTCATCAGCGTTCTGAAAATGATTCCCAACGATATTGTTTCCTTTATCGTTATAACGTTAGCTGTGGTGTGGACGCTGCTATTCTTTAACATTGAGGACGATTTATAGAACTATATTGTTATCGTGTTTGGTGTGAACGGGGCTTTTCGATAAAGGACAGAGAAATATCGTTGGGAATCATTTTCCGAACAATTTATTCCAGCTGATGAACGATAGAAACATTGACAACCAATCAGAATCAATCCTGCTCTCACGTGCTTGAGAATTTAAAGCGGCAGATGTGCTTGAGCTTATAATAAACAGACAATATCGTTCGCTGATGTGGACGCTAATATAGCTATCGTTATCTTTTTAGTTCTGGTGCTTGGTGTAAACAGACCTTTAGAATGGTGAAACTAAAATTGTGCTGAACTACTTATCAACTTTAAACAGTTATATTAGAAAATGCCCACAGAATCTAAATATTGGAGAAATGTATGTTTTATTGCACTGCCAAATCAGTTTATGGCATATTTACACATTACAGAGCAACTCTGCGTAATGTAGACAGATCTCAACTCAAAAATAGTGTGTAATAGACAAGACATAAATCAGTATCTGGTAACTACATTAAATATAAGTTTCATCATATTAGATTAAACAGTCCTCCATTGGCATGACTGTCACTGTTTTACTCTTTGTGATTGTAGCGGCTCCTCCTCGATAATTTGTTCAGAGTCAACCTCCTGCTCGGGGGTTTGCTGAGCATCCGACGAGGTTTGCAGTTCTCTGGGTCCAGAATCCAGACGAAACACTGTGGGGATCTGGCCTAATATGGGACAGGTCTCCTGTAGACCAGAAATCCACTGAGACAGGGTAGCCTGGTCTCCCTGACCAGCTATACACATGGCGTAAACCGGCCCCTCTTCCACTGCAGGATCAAATGAACAGACATCATTGTACGTGTCTGGTGATATGCAAACTGTTTATTCAAACCATGTTGACAAAGCAATAGAGTCTCACCATCATCCACACTGAAGCTGAAATCATCACCCATGTCTCTTTCCAGGTCGAGCTCTACTCGCTGAGGATAGAAGAGACTCTGCTCTGGACCAGTCATCTCAGGGTCAAACTCTTCCTCAACCTACAGGAAAAGAAGATGCTATACATAATCTGGAATGCAGATTCTTTAAGAATGAAGTCTTATGAAACGAAGTCTTATTTTCAATAAGGCTGTATTTATCGGAATAAAAATATAGTAAAACATTAACATTATAAATGTCATTTATTCCTATGAGGGCGAAGCTGGATTTTCAGCTGCCATTACTCTGGTTTCCAGTGTCACATGATCCTTCAGAAATCACTCTGATTGACTTTCGTGAAATACCATCATTAGACCAGTTACTGTACCTTTTCCTCAGGTGGAATAAGGTCTGCCCTAAGTAGGTAATAATGAACACACGTCTTTCTGAGCCATAAGGGAAACGGGCCTTCCACAAACACAGGCCTGCAGGGATTGTGTTTGGCCAGAAGGGAGCGCTGGTCTGGGCTTTGAATACCTGATAACATAAAACATACAATGAGTTTTGTTTTGAGTGCACATTCTTCTCACCAAACAGTATCAGAAAAAAAAGTGATTTCCACTTACGTTGTATAAAGATATAGAAATCTTATGAAAGCATTACAACTAGTCCTTTGTACATTGATCAAATTAATTATAGTGGAAGATTGCAGATTAAATACTGTACATCTAGAGAACATCAAACGGTTTACAAACTGAGTTGTGAGTTCTTATTTTGTGAGGTGCAGATGAGATAAAGATAACATACATTTAACCCAGAATATTCTGAAGTTTAATTATCAGTAATGGTAAAAGATACATACCTACAATATGGGGACGCATAACTTCTTCACCAGTCTCTGTCATGTCTGTTGACGGATACTGCAACGTGTAAAACAAAGCACATTTATCAGACTGAAGTGCACACATCCATTTATATATCCATATATACATACACACTAACGTTCAAAAATTTGGGGTCAGTAAGATATTTAATGGTTTTTAAAGATGTTTCTTCTGCTCATCAAAGCTGCATTTATTAGATTAAAAATCCAGACAAAACTGTAATATTGTGAAATATTATTTCAATTTAAAATAACTGTTTTCTGTGTGAATATATTTTAAAATGTAATTT
>JAUMHE010000306.1:1296368-1310225 GCA_032359235.1 Enteromius mattozi
TGCTGAAAATTGTAGACCCCTCCATGATTTCTAAGTAAGAGAACTTGCAAAATCACAGGGTGATCAAATACTTATTGTGTGTATATATATATATATATATATATATATATATATATATATGAATATAAATAATATATACATAAAAATATTTTCAAAATATATACTGTATGCATGTGCATTTATATATACATAATAATTAAACACAGCACACATATTATGTGAACAAAAACTTTTATTAATCATTTGAAAGCACTAATAACATTACACTGCTTACTTGCGAAGTTCTCTCTGTTCTTCCCATTGCTGACTCTTAAGAAGTTTCTTCCTCTGTCTTTTAGACAGTTTCTCTTTGTCCCCGGTCTGTTCGGCCTCATTTTCATCCTTTGCACATTCATGGCTGCTCTCCTGCACAGCAGGTGTATCCGCCATATCGGTGGCTCTTTAGTGTGAAGATCCTGGATCAGCAACAACAAAACAAATGTTGAGAATCTTTCTTTTAAAATTCTGAATATTTAGCTCTCTTCTGCATAAAAATGACTGACTAAAACGTTGTTGAAATTACAAATTATTATACTCTTACACAGAAAGTAAAATTACACTTTAGTTTTGTTGCCTTTCAGGAACCTTTTTTTCATAGCAGGTATGCAGATTTCAATAAAGGACAATAAGATGTTATTGAGGAACTTCTTAATGGTTTAATTACCTATTGACCAGTTATTTACTCGTTACACATTAGTCAGTGAACGAATCTTTCAAGTGAACCGATTCAAAAGACTCGAGTCACTGAAATGAATCGGCGTTCCAACGAATACTCAAACAAGTTAAAAGCTACACATCGCTACACATCGATACACACACAGCAACTTTGACTCAATTTTCGACACAATCTGCATTTATTATAGGCGCATTTTATTTATGACTATAATACCTAATAATAGCTTTTTATAAAGGCCGCAGCTCACAATCCTAATCTCCACTTTTCCTGCAGTATCACGAGCTCTTCACAGTCAAGAGGTGCATGGTATTGCCTCAACCCATGTTAACGTAATAAGATACATATCAATAAGTTGACAAACATCAGCCGTTTTCACAGTATTAAAATAAGACAAAACAGCAGGGGACCTTTAAACGAGCACGCCGACATACGGTGTAAAATGTCTTATATACCAGTGACAACTGTGAATAGCAGAATTACAAAGATAAAGATTAAACTACCTCTAAATTGCTGTCTTCACAGTGCTGCTTTCATTCATGTGCGCTCGCATGCTGCGTCATCTAAAAGCGACTCGTTCAGCGTGGGAACGTCCACAGTCCGCCATGTTGGTGAGGGCAAGAAAGGACATTTTTAGAACGTAAAAGAACGGTAATGAATCTGACGTAATGATGTGAATAATCATATAGTATAATCTAGCCTATATAAATATACACTTCACGCTGAATAGCAATTGTATTGTTTAAAAAATATAGCCTAATCTAACAAAAACTAGCGATTTTTATTTTATTCCAAAGAGAAATAAAACATCCAATAGCCTATTTAACCAAGAGGTATTGTATAATGCTAAAAATATCCCCTTTTCTTTAGTTTTCTTTAACAAAATGGGGGTTCGTGTTAACCATAATTCACAAAGTAACAAGTTAGCCTATATGCAAACTAATGCAAATCTTGTTTTCTGTGCTGTCTTAAACACAAATATGATATGGAATGTGTGACTGTTCATAGCATGGCTTGCAAAATATCCTCCCAGCACACCAGATAATGTTTCATGCACAGGTGGCCTAACCGAAATATTCTGCCATGCTTATATCGCACACACTGCTACACGGTAACTGTGCTTTTAATGGCAGAAAAAAGACTTTTGCATGCACGTATTTCATAAACTTCAGCAAACTTGCTTTTTTATAATGTAGTAAACATGACAATTTAAATTTAATGTAATTATTACATCAAATGTAATTTAATTTAATAAGGGGTAACAAGAATAACATGTCTTGCTATTGTTTAGTTTAATTTGAAAATACTTTAATAGAAAATAATATTCAAATGTAATGGATTAAAATTCAGAAGCATGTCTCTTCAGTTACCACTAATATTTAAGTTTACATTGCCGTTGCTGCCTAGGAATGTGTGACAGACCTTTAACCAGACTATCACCTTTCACATTAGCACTTTGCAACACATATTAGCATATGGATTTGTTGCTTCCCATATATTAATTCTCCTGATCGTAGGCACTTTATATAGACTTTTAAATATATTGCTGTCAGGGAGCTTAAATGGAGCTCTCAATATGCTTCTGAGCTCCACTATGGATGGTAAAAATACTTTGTACAGCTGACAGACAGTGTTGGCAAACGGTTTTAGGAGTGGTTTGCCAGAGCCATTCTTTTAATGCCATTATGCTTAGTAACAACAACTGATATGGACTAGTAAACAACGCCCACCTGCAGCACACAGTGGAAAATTAACTAATTATATTGTGTCTATTAGGTGCATAATGCTTATTGGACAATAGCATTCACTCAAAAATAATAAATAAATAAATACATACTATGTAAAAAATAAAAGGAAGAAACAACAACAACAAAATCACGATATAAAGAATTTTAATTTTTTATTTTTCCTGTAATGTCAAATTCAGATAACATTTCTTTCTTTTTGCGTTCCTTTGTTTTAGATCCCAGTCTTTATTCTTTCTAAGACGCGTATTCTCATACCAATTTGTCGGCTGTCCATCTTCACACATACTTCTAACCATTTCAACATAACTTTGTCATCATTTAAACATTATTTACCAGGTTTAGCTTTTAAAACAGTGACTGCTTATGATTAAGCAATGGCCATTACAGGAACATTCAACTTTCTTGACATTAAGTGACTCCCGATTACATCACTAGGAGCTCTGTTAACATCTTTTGCACAGACCAAACAAAACCAACATAGAGTATACCAAACAAATACATTTTCACATATTTATGCCGTTGTGTTTCACAGATACCTTTGAGTAAACGTAGCCTTTTCGCTGAATTTAAGTGCGCTGAATGATACTCTTATTAATCTGAAGACAACGCCACATCAAACTTTCTTAATGACAGCTTAACGGACTGGCCAGCAGCTCCAACAGCTGAAATAATGAATGAATTCACAAGTATACTATCACATGAGTTATTAAAAACAAGCTATGTGCATCAAAAAAGATTACACAGAGGATCCATATGTATTGCCTCTGTTATTAAAAGGTTCAGAATAATGTCATTTATAACAATTGTCAGTTTGTCTTGAAAAGATTTGAAAACGGATATGGAGAGTTTTCGCATCTTACCAGTGAATGGGTGCCGTCAGAATAAAAGTTCACAAAACATAAAAACTTCACAATAATCCACAAGTTCTGACGGCACCCATTCACAACAGAAGATCTATTGCTGCAATGCTAAATTTCTCCAAATATGTTCCAATGAAGGAAAAACTCATTTACAGCTGAGTACATTTTTATCACATTTTCGGGGGAACTAGTACTGAAATGAAAATGTAATATATCTTGAGGATATCACAATGAATATTAGACTTTACACCTTGACTAAAAGAAAAATCACACCTTGAAAAAAATTTAAAGTGAAATCAACAGTTTAAATGGTTGATACCCTTCAGCATTGAGTTATAGTTGATTTTTCCTTAAAAATACCCTGGTGATTTGATATGACACCAAACAGGTTGTCTAAAGCTATATTTTATACACTGCTATAACAGCTTCTGTATTAAAAATACAATACATTTCTGCTAATATCTGTCATTTCTTCACCTGAGATCAATTCGCCTGACCTTGATTCTGTATCACTGCAGCCCAAAAGGATAAAACTGTAATACCAAATCAAAATGAAATGGTAAACACATTCTCTCACACACACTCACACTATACCGGTACTGTGAGACAATAGAGGAACACAGACCCCTACAACAGCCCATTCACCACATTATCCACACATTTTTGTGTGTTTTAATGAGGTGGTTTATTCAATACCAGTTGAAATACAACAATAGTAAATACAAAAAATATACAATATAAAATTATAATGCACTACATTTATTTCACATAACACCTCTCGAGGAAGAGCGCTGAGAATCAAGGTCAGGTAAAGAGCTTCAGTCAAGGAATGACAGATAGCAGGAGAAATTTTGTGTGTTTTATATAGAGAACCTGTTAACAGCAGTATCAGTTTAAGTGCTTATTTATAATGGGGACAGTTTTTATTTACATATCCTGATATTGGATATATAATTGTGCACACAGATTATCAATTTTTACATTTAGATTTCCATCATCTAATGCTCACTCAAAGTTAGTCACACATGATTTAATAATACTGCTATTTAATATTTACCAATTTTTAAAAATTAATGTAAATTTATTCTTTGTTGGTGTGATGCCTAAATAAAAATTAAAAATTTAATTGTTAGTCATTTGTTTTCAATTTATTTAGGTTAAATAGTATAATAAAGTTGTAATATTGGCAACAGTTAACATCCGTAGCGTGAAAATAAATCAGATAAATTGTCTTATCTGTGCATCCCTAGCTGTCTGACATTATTCTGGAGGTGCTTAAAGTGATTTTTTTTTACAGTAACCCATACAGTAAATGCACTTTCAACTACCCTTTGAAAAAATAATCCAATGCAGAAAAATCCATCCACTTTCACAAAGATTTAAGAAGCAGATAGAACAGGTTTATAACACAAAATAAAGCAAGGGGAATAATGAGCAGAAGCGGCCCACAAATAATAATGGGAGAAGAATGTGCGATTTCTTGATGAAGATGATGAAGGAGAATCCAAAATATAGTAAATGAGTTCAGCAAAAAAATGAAATCAGTGAAAAGATGATGTCATGTGGCTCCTGTATAAAACAAAACAAGAATGACATTAAAAAAATACTAAATTTATCATCAACATTCTTTCCGTGAGCAATGTGAACCCGGTTATCAGTTAACAGGTTAGTTATTCAGGCCGTACTCAAAATCAAGCATGATCTTCAAGTGTCTCTAAAACCATCCGCTCGCTAATAGCTGGATTATAGGTCATTAAAATTTTGCAGTTCTGGCATCTCGTATTACTCCCCTGCGCCGTGCGTTTGCACGCCCGCTGATTTGTTTGTATAATATCATCAGGCAAAGCTTCTGGCCCGCCTCTGGGTCTTTCCTTTTAACATAAGGCTGTCCTATAAAAAGGTGACCTGCCTGCGCCCCAAGCATCTCAGGACGAGGAGTCTTGATATCCAGCAGCAGCTGGCACAACACTGTATCAGCACAAACACATGCCACAAACTGGCTGACCTTTCTCTCCTCCCACTGCTATGCCAACAATGCCACACCTCTTCCCTTCGGCCCACGGGCAGACGCCATGCCACCCTCCCATCTTAACACCATCCATACCATACACATACAGTAGCTCTTGAGGAAATAGAACAGTAATCATGTATTTCGAGGGTGCTATTTTATGACCGGAGCAGGAGACGTTAACATAAAATCACTTATATTTATACTCATATAAACAAAATAGTATACGCATAGTACACTCTCAGAAGAAAAGGTACAACGCTGTCCCTGGAGCGGTGCCCTGATATACAAAAGCTTATTTACCCCTAATTGATACCCAAAAGGGATAGTTCACCCACAAATGAAATTAGGGTGTGTTTTGCTCACCTTCAAAACATCTTAGGTGTATGTGACTTTCTTCTTTCAGACGAGTTATATTAAAAACTGTCCTGGGGCTTCTAATCTCTATTCTTGCAGTAGGCAGTGGATCCCTTTAACAGTCTGAAACATGTTAAATAAAGCATGCGCAAACAAAATAAAATGTCCTACACACAGCTCTGGAGGGTGAATTAAGGCCTCCTGTAGCAAATCCAGTCTCCTGTTGGCTTATAGTGAAATCCTCTGACATTTTTCTTTACAAATCCTTGGTTTGTGCTTCTAATAATCATCATCTGCCGGGACTGCTTCCAGTTTCCACAGACAGCAGAAGTGAGAAAAAGTGTTTATTACATTTGAAATATGGATATTTATCTTACAAAAATGCATGAATTTACTACAGGGGGCCTTTATTCACCCCTCGGAGCCGTTTGAGGGATGTTAAATTACAGATGCACGTACTTTATTTAACGTCTTCCAAAGTGTAAACAGCAAACACTGGTTTATTCCCATGGAAAGGCTTGGATTCGTCTGAAAGAAGAAAGTCACACACACCTAGAATGTTTTGAAAGTAAGTAAAACACAGCCTAATTTTCATTTTTGGGTGAACTAACCCTTTAAATCTACATAGTAGTATTTTAAAAGTACATATTAGCACTTTAAATGTACATATTAGTACCTTTTGGTAAAATACCACCCAGTTTTTTCCACCTTTTTTAAGGTAAAAAAAAAAAAGCTAACAGGTACATCTTTGTTCACTACAAAGTAGGTTCCATATTATTACCTTCTGAAAGGATACTGCCCCATGACAGTTTTGTACCTTTTCTGATCTGAGAGTGTATTAGTGTAAAGCATACAACTGTTTAGCTGAATTTATTTATAAAATGCAAATAGCATTAAATTTAAACATTTATATATTCATGAATAAAAAATTAGCTTTTGTTTCATTTAAAAAAAGAAAGTTTTGATAAAACACTCTCAGCTGTCACTTGGTTGTACCTTTGCACAGAGTACACTTTAAAATGTACATACCTAATACCTACATATTTGTACCTTTTGAAAAGGTTCAACATTGACCGTTTTTGCACTTTTTTTTCTGAGTGAATAGAGAAATAACATTGTGGCAATGTGGGTTCACCAAATTCTGTACACTACAGTCTTACCAAGATTGTGTGTTAGATTCTAACTCATAATAAGCCATGTATTCCTTGAATGCATTGCAAGTTGTTAGTTTGCACAGAATCATCTGCAAAAGGCATAAATGCAAATTTAAACCCAACACTCAAGAGCAAATTGCTTCTAGCTTTCAAGGCAAGAGCCATTCATTGCTTCTGGGTTAGTATTAGTCCAGTGTGAAGTTGCTAAAATGGGAAAAAAATTATGTAAAAAGATACATTTTCTTCATAATGAAAGCATCGATTCTGAACAAATCTGATACATCGATTATCTTAGTTTTAACTGTTGTAGTTAAAATAAATCAGCACAATGGCAATGTTATATCCACAGATCTCGTTTTATTTTATTAAGATGAAATATTATTATTATTATTTTTGGCTTATGAGAATCTAAGAGGGATAGTTCACCCATTAATTATAATTCTGTGAATATTTACTCACCATCATGTCATTCCAAACTTGTATGACTTTTTTGTTGTTCTGCAGAACACAAAAATATTTCAAGAAATGTCCTTTTTTTGACCAAACTATGAAAGTCAAAGGGGTCTAATGTGGTTTTGACTAATACAGTTATTCAAAAGAGAGTCATTACTAGCTGCAAGTAATATAACATTTAAGCAGGTGCCCCATAAGTCAACGTCATTTTATATTTAGAAAAGCAATAAGGATTACATTAAACAGTAACCCTTGTGACCAGAAAGAAAAAAGAGCACAAGGAAACACTTGTAACTAGACAGGCACATGCACACTCTAAATGTTTTTGTAATTATGAAGTGAACTTAAAAAAGATTTACTTTTACATTTACTGTTAATTTGTGGTTAGGAGTGAAATTCATACAAGTTTCAAACTACATGAGAATTGTAATTTTTTGGTGAACTATGCCTTTAATTTACCTATATAATCCAATAAACAATACAAATACTTTCTGGACTGGAACAATTAAATAAAAGAAAAATAATTTCCCAAACCTGGAATAGTTTTTAATAATTATTTCAGATATATACTTTTTATGGTCTGCTTGAATTAATTATATACTGTGTACGTTTTTTAATTTACTGTAAATACAAACTTATACAAAAAACGTATAAAAGGGTATTCAGTATAAGACAGTGTAACTTGATTTATTCCTCTAAAACATTTTAAGGATGATATTGAAAAACTTAAAGGCATAACAAAAGGTAAGAAAAATAAAAACTAAATAAATAGTAAAAAAGTCATGTTGTATTGCTGATTATTTTCATGCATAAAGATTTTCACTTTAAATGTATGGAATTGTTTTTTGTTTTTTTTTGGCTTACACTAAAGCCCTTACCATTATGAAAAAAATGTTCAGTGCATGCAAATATGCTGAAAAAGTAATGAACTTGCACTTACGCTGAGGCTGAGTGGGGTTTTACCTATGCTCCACCACAAAGCTCATGGTGGTGCCATCGAAGGAGGGGGGAGCGATGATCCTTGGCCCTTGCTGGGAGGTGATGCTGATGACAGGCTGCTTGCTGCTGGCGAGCCTGCTGGTTTTAACATGTTGAGCCATGGAGGTTGTTTGCGACGACTTCCCAGATGGCATATAATAAGGGCTCTCCATGTAAGCTCCATCCTCCTGCTGTCCCATGTGCAAGTGGGATTTATCCCCATCATCTGCTTCTGACTGCATAGAGAGCTGGGACTGAATAGTGCGTGCAGGGATCATTGTGGTTGGCATGTATCCCGGGTAAAACATGTAAGTATGGCCGTAAGCTCCTGGGCTGAGAGCGAGAGGGGATATTGGCAATGGGACAGGGGTCATGGGAGGCTGTTGTGGCATGGGGACGTCTACATACTGCCCGGTTTCTGGGTCAAAGAGACGCCTGGTTGGTGGCTGCACAGGAGTGTCCACCAGGTAGTAGTTTCCCGTGGTGGGATCCAGCAGCATCTTTCTTTGGGTTGCCTGGAAGTGATCTGTGGGGATGGGGGAGGGTTGAACCGTAGGGGAGAAGCAAATGACTTGAGCCTGAGCAGCTTGCATTGGGACAGGCAGGGGTGTGTGGTAAATAGAGGCGGTAGGGGTATCTGGGGACCGTGTCTCCATCACAAAAGATGAACGCTTTGGCGACGGAAGGCCTCTGGTGTTACTGTGAACCAGGTAAGAAGGCGGACTGGCCGTTTGGGTTTTACCTCCTCCGGTTGGGATTGTATAAACAGCCGTTTTGCCCATTCCAGATGTAGTTGGCTTTATGGCGGGTGTTGCTTGAGGCTTCACAGGTATGGTTAGGTAATTCTCTGAATCTGCTGTGGAAGTGAACTGCAGCGGGGCAAAATCCGTCTCACTGCCATTCGGCCGCTCCCTCTCTTCTAGTAAACGCTTCGGCTGCGATATCTTCAGGGAAACGGGTATTTTCTGAGATTTCGTTGCAACGCCCTTGGAGCTCAGAGTTGCTGGTGATGCAGTGTGCGTTTGCGGTGCTTTTGTAGCTGATAGCTTCTGGCTTATGTTCTTGCACGGCGTTCCTGTGATCTGCACGAGCGGTTTAGGGCCGTTTCGCTCTTCCCGGGCGATCGGAGTGGTTGATGACTTGTCGTCTTTTTTAGGTAGCATCTCGATCAGGTTTGGGTTTGAATCTCTTCTTGGCAAACTATCAGCTGGAGTGGAGCCAGGATCGCTTTCCTGATCCTCCACGATGTGTTCCTCGCTGGTGATGAGAGAGAGCACGTGGCTGTCCGTTAACGGCCGCGGTTCTGTTTTTCTCTTCCACTCGTTCCTGTCAAAAACATACAGCTGCTCCATGGTTTTAACAGCAGCTTGCAGTTTTTCCAAAGCGGCCTGGTTGGCCATTTTGGGTTCGCTTTTCTTCTCGGTTGTGTCGCTCGATTTATCTTGTTTTTGTGTGCTTGTTTCAATTCTCAATCCGCCTGGCACTTCTTGCTTTGGCAGCCTGTTTGCTACAGCAACGTGAGGGGAGGACCTGTCGGTCTCAACTATATCCTCTGGAAATCGTCTCTTGGGGGGGTCTATTAAATTTCCGGATTGCTTCACATTGCTATTTGTATTCACAGACTGGCATTTAATCACTATGGGTGAAAGAGAGGCTGAGTTCAGATAAGGACTCTGCTTTAATGTCTTGTGCTCTCCATGGCTAGACTTGCTGTCGTTGTTATCTAAAGACACAAAGTGATATGAGCTCTTAACCAGCTTACGCACGTCTCTAACCTGGTGAATGGGGGTCTGTAGCTTGCCCTTGTTATCTCTAATGTCTCTGACTATAAAGTGAGGCACTTTGTCAGACGACTCACCCCTGAAAGCTGCGGCGAGCGCTTGGCATCTGTTGTCCTCAGCTGTCTTGCAGCCTAAATTGGGAGTCAGTAGCTTCGCGATATTGAACGGGTCGCTTTTGTTGTCCCGAACGCTCCGCAGACTTATTTTGATTTCGGGCGACTTCGCTGACACGGCGCTGCGCGTCGCGTCGGACACATAGAGCGTGTTTGAACGCCACTTCAAAGCTCCGCTCTCCGCTTGATCGCGCGGGGAGGAATTCACATTCGGCGACGGCTTCCTGAGGTCCCGGTCCGCGGACTGAAGCTGCATGCTTGGCACAAACAAATGTGACATTTTAGTGTGCCTGCCGCTTGCAGAGTCGACGCTGAAGCTGGTTTCCCCCGGACACTCGCGGAGCGGTTTCTCCTGAGGAGTTTTGTCGTTTTTATGTTCCTTTTGAAACTCTAGCTCGCCGTCCCTCCACGATCTGAACGCGCTATTTTGGCTCCGAAGCAGCGTGCTTTTGGATGCTTCGAATGCTCCTTTTTTAGTATCATTCGCCGACTCTAAATTGGTTTCTGATGCACTCGTCAAAGGCTCTTCTTTGCGCCCGTCGTCTTTGGCATCGCTTGAATTACCGTCTACTATGTCGCCCAGATCGTCCACGCAAACGATCGTGAAGTCGGAGTCGGCTTCTGAGAATTTAGAGCTTTGCCTTTGCAGCCCTTTGGAATTTTTCTTGGCCGCTTTCTCTCTGTGCGCTTCGTGCGCCCCGAAGCACGGAGAGGGCGCGTGGTGCGCCTCGCATATCTCGCCCCTCTCCATTTTGCGCTCCTGCTCGAACTGCATTTTCTTAGAAATGACATTTTTGAGGAGACTCGATGCGAATATGGCTTTCTTGTGTGTGTCTTCCATGGTTTCCTCTGCATTGCAGGGTCGCTTGCTGGCCTCACTCCCTTGAGCGCTTGGCAAGGTGTTTGTAACTTCATCTGTGGAACGTGATCCTTCAGTGCTTTCGTTTACAGGCTGCCCGGATTTAACATTGCATCGAAAATTGAGCGTTTCGGTCAGTCTTATGAGGCCACTTTGCCCCTGTGAAAACTTCCCCTTTTTTGTGGTAGACGATGCGTTTTTGCGGCTCACCAAATTGCCGTTCAGTGCAAAAATCTCGACGGGGGGCGCTCGCATGCTGGTCAAAGTCAAGCCCGTTATCTCCTTACCATCCCTCTTTTTGGCAAAATGGAAATTGGATGTGGAGCCTTTATGCGCTACTAAGCTTTGATCTCTCCCCTTGCCATACTTTAGGTCAACAAACGTCGACCACCTGTTGATTCCCAGCCCATGCTCTGAAGCAGAAGACTCACTAGAAGTGCTAAAATTTATGGCACCGAAATATGGGTACGCCAAACTTTTGAACGCCCTGGCTGTGAGATTGCGCACTTCTTTATCGGCGTCGTCCAGCTCGCTCACCGCGCTGGACGCACCGCTGGAATTCTCATTTACATCTTTGCATTTCAGCTTGCTGCCGAAGTGCAAGCGCCCCGGCACAGCAATGAAACACTTTGCGTTATCACACACTTTGTCGCCCCTTGCATCCACTCCTCTCAAAACATAGCGGCTTATGCCTTTTGCTTGTTCTTGGATGTTGCTTGGCTCATTCACAGCGCGGGAAGTGGCTTTGATTGACAGGTGAATCTGCCCAGCTGCTTTTTGCTTTTTTGACAGGCCCTCATCTGAGCCGGCACATTTGTCCGCGTCACAGAGATTGCTTTCAGGCTTACTGCTGACCACTCCTTCGCTCGTATTAGCCTGGTTGCTCCGCGTGCTCGATTCTTTTGCACCTATCGTTTCATCACTGTCAAAAGACGCATAATCGACAAACGAGTAGACCCGGAGATCGTCCTCGATATCCCAGCTGGATCCCGTCTCGAAGTCGTAATCCGTATCGTGGTCCAACTCCAAAAGCTGGATTTCGTGGGTTGTGATATAGTGCGATTCATCTTCACGGATTTCAGGCGTGCCGCGATCGGAAAGCACCACAGTGACCTCATCATCCGATTCACTTTTGCTGCTCATATAAACATCATTGTATTGTTCACGGTTATTGCTTCCCGGGCTCTGCGTCTCCAAGTTTGGGGAGTTGGGCTTTTGCTCTGTTTTCTCGGCACAGTCCGTGTCTTTTTTATCGGCTTGAGGTATTTCCGAAGCTGCTGTTTTAAAAGAGCTCGACTCTTCCACGCATTCCTCCAGTGTGCATTTATCATTTACTTTTTCAGCGCAAGGTTTCTGCTCTTCTTGTGAATCGCTCATGCCACTTATGCTTTTAAGTATTTCCAATGGACCCGAGTCACCAGTAAATGCAACTTTCACGGTTTTTGTATCATCCAATTTTAGCTCCAGCAGGTCGTTGAGATCCACATAATTCGACTCTTCTTGTGCGGCTATCAGGCGCATGTCACGCTTGGAAAGAAAGCTTTTAAACGAATCGGTGTCTTCTCGGTAAATGAGGGTTTTCTCCGAGGCTGCCATTTGATTAGTTGGTGATAAAAGCCGCGGTTGTACAATCTGAAGTCTTTGCACTGCCTGTTGTCCAATCCTAGTGTAGTTGTGGCTCTGCTCTGCCTTCCTCACCCGAGACCGTCATTTTACACGCGCGCCAGACGTTCACGCGACCTCCTTTCAGCGAGGCAAACCACCCTACTATCACCCTACTGCACGTAGAATATGACATGAATATTCCCGTAATGATGCGATTTATCTGAAGACAAACGGAGCCCGAGCTCCATGACACAGCCTGTTGTGTTGCGCGCTGACACGTAAAATGCATATGACTGCACATTTAGAGCAGATGACGAAATGCGAAAACGGCTATTTTAGAACCAGGATGTTATGTTCAGCGTGTTTTGTTACATACAGCAGACAAGGCTGACTCCCCCGACACAACATTTGTGCTAAAAATGAATCCTCTTTAAGCTTCTCGCTCAACAATGTGCGCTTTTGACGCGTCACCGCCTTAACCCAACAAAAGAAATATGTCACAGCCATATAATCGCTCTTAGTCATGTGATGGAAATGTTGACGCTCTAAATGGAGTTACAGCGTGACGAATATGAGAGGGATTCAGTGATGAGGCCTCGATAAATACCAATACAGGCGATAGTGCTTTGCCAAAGAAGATGGTGAAGAATTTGCGAATGAAGTGGTGCTTATAGTCACCTATAACTTCTTATAAAACAATTTCTTTTACCCGCTATTATTCTGTGGAAAGTTTAGTTTTCATGCATAAAAACATATCTTTAGTATGCATTCTTTGAGCAAGCTCAGCACCACAGCGCTGGACAGCTCCTCTGCAGTAAACAATAGGCCTACGCTATTTGTTCATATCTCCAGGCCAGCCGTAAGCACTCAAAAATCAATTTCTTCTAAAATGAATTTATCAGATTGTATTTAGATTTTTCACAATTAAACTAAACAACGTGGTTTTTTTTTATTCTCTCAGCTCGAGAGAACTTTGAAATTACTAAAAAAGTGAGTCAGAAAAAGTTTTGCTTATTTGCCTAAGCTGTTTGGGGGAGTGGTCTTACATGAATATTTAATTAAGTAGACCTGCGCAAGGAATGCAGTTTTATATGTACTTTAAATAACTGTTGCTCTTACATGGGTCAGAGGCTAAAAGTATTTACAGACACATGCGTCGTTTTTCGAGGCTCAAGGTACCCCTTTTCAGGCACATTTGGACGTGAGGGGTCCTCCGTTGTTTTAAATAG
>JAUMHE010000306.1:1310325-1328384 GCA_032359235.1 Enteromius mattozi
TAACCCTAGGGCTCGGCAGCCCGCCGAACCCTGTGTTTCTCCGCGGACAGCACGCCAAAACTCGCCTCGCTTATTATTATCTCATCATTTGTTACCGGCAAGAACGAACTCGTGAAATGTGTTTTACCAAGAAAAATAATTGGAATTGGAAATTAAATTACATGTAATTTAATTAAACGTGCAGGAAGCTAATCATTCACTGTTGATAAATGATATTAAAAAGGCGTTAACATGCATAGCAGTCAAAATTAAGAATGCAGCACCATTTACAGGGTATCGCAGCACAGCTCCACAAAATATGAATATAGTCCGTCTGCATGGATTTGAGATACTTTGCTTCCCCTGTTGCTATGGCAACAGCTCACCTGCACTGTAGACAACTCCAACCATTAACCTGACCATTGTCTGTGCCATTGTTATTCATTTGATTCCGCTAACAAGACATATTATTCATAAATCTTTTATGCCAAATGTGTACTTCCATAACATTTTGCTTGCTAGTAAAGTGCTAAATCAACAAAAACACATTCTGGAGGTTGCACATCGTATATGTGTAAGTATATGAGTAAATGAGAGAGGACATGTTTTTGCTGATGTTATTCATCTTAATTTTAAATGCTTAGACACTCTATCATTAGCCTTTGTGGGTGGCAGTGTTTGCCCTTTAATGTCGTCTTTAATTTTAGCTTTTTGTAATCTCTGAGATACTGTTATTTTATAAAAGCACAGCAGAACTCAACCTGGCCTGTAGGTCACAGCCGAAGCATTAAAAACATAAAAGCATTGGGTAATTTAAGTTTGCATATATTAACTAAACTATGCTTTTATCTAAGTTTGCATATATCTGTTCCTGTTCGCTGTGTTTTAGTGAATGTGTATCTTCTGCCCCGTGTGTGTTTATCTTGACTGACTTCTCTTGTGTTTCAGTTCTGTATCCCGCAGGTGCTTCACGTCCTCCAAACTCTGGGCAGTTCATCCAGACTGAGGCCTGTGGCTCTGCGCCTCTTAACTCTGTTATGGCAAAAACAGGTGCAGTTAACACGGATATCTGTTAAAACGGTTCTACTCTTTTTTTTCTGTCAGATGTCTGATGTGAGTAGGATGTCTTGAATCTGGCCTGTTGAAAATCAGTATTCAATATTAATTTCAAATGAATGTATTCCCATTTTATCTTTGTTTCTGTTTAGTCTTCTAATTTATTTTATTTCAACTACAGAATAGCAGATTGACATTTTTTAAATATAATTATGCATACAAGCTGATGGTTTTATCCCTGTTATTACTAAAGCAGAAAATTCTCAACACGGGTTGCCAGATTGACGACAGTATGCAACAAACCATATCATTTAAGTTGATGAATTGATTTATATAATCATTTGACAGCACTAATATTTGTGTGTGTATATATATATATATATATGTGTGTGTGTGCATATGTATTTTATATATATATGTATATATAAGTTACAATTTATGTTTTAATATTATTAACATATTTAATTTGAGTTAGTACAGTCATTACATTATGCACATAACCTTGTTATTAATAAAATGCAGAATTGTACAAATACTAATTGATCTGTTAACAATTTGTCTATTTTAACTGAAATATTCCTAAATAAATTATCAGACTGAATCTGCAAATTTGATCCATCTACAATATCTGCTAGAAATGTATTTAGGCTACACTTAAAATGGATGATTGAAACCATATAAGATAGCAACATATCTTAGCAAATTTAAATCAGTGACACTCATACAGGTTTAAGTGTTACTTGTTTGTGTCTAAATACTTTGTAGAACCACTATACATACTGTACTAAAGTATATATCATAGCTCTGTTACCCTCAAGATAGATGTCTGAAGCTTTTGATTTTTTTGAATAGGACCGTGTGTATCCAGACCTGCAGAGACTGATGTCACAGCTTGAAAAATCCTCAGTGGTCATGGGAAAAGATATGCAGTGGGAGCAGATATTGGCCAGAGCAGCCTGTGTCAGAGACATCTGCAGAGAGAGGTCTGCTTCACCCAAATATCTGCCACCATAAAACTGGAGTCCATTTAGTAGTTTGATGCACTGCATATTTCACCATCTTCTGTTATAGACCACAGTAACCATTTACCATCAAGGGTTCAATTTCAAAGATTACCTGAACATTTACATTCATTCACACTTTACCCGTATGTCCTACATATTGTTCCAGGCCGTACCAGCATGGAGGAGACATGCTGGCTGCCATCACTGACACGCTGATGCAGTACTCCAGGAAGGATCAGGCCACTCCTGCTGCACTGGCACTGCAGGGCTTACAGGAGCTCTGTAGAGCTGAGGTCAGTCTTTGTATCCCTGTGAAGAGCTTCACACTGGCTATCAGAAGTGTAAAAGTGAAGATGAAAATTTATTTTTTATTTACAAAACTATTTGTATTGTTTTGACTGTGCCCTCCTGCCTCATTGGGAAAGGATTTTAGATTTAAACTGGCTCTGCCAACATCTCATTATCCCCAACATAAAAAAATGCAATATATACATATATATATATATATAAATGTTTTTCCACAATTAAAATGTTAATTTTATTTCTTAATATCTATTTTAATGATTATTTTTTATTACCAAAAGTTTTTATTATATATTTATTTTAATGTTTTTTTTTCTGTTATTAACAAAAGATGTTTATTATGATTCATTTTGTAGTCTATTTTATCCTATCCTAGATAATTATACATATTCAAAAAGTCGTAAAAATGAATACACATGCTCCAAAAATGTAATATAGTAATGCAGTACACACTATTCAAAAGTTTGGGGCAAATACAAAGTCTCATATGCTCACCAATAACTATTTGTTAAACTATAAAATATTATTACAATAAAAAAATAACTCTTTCTATTTTGAGTATACTTTTTTTCTGTGATGTCTAAGCTGATCAGTCTTAAAACATTTCCATGATCATTCAGAAATCATTTTAATATGCTGTTTTGATACTCAAGGAACATGTCTCATTATTATCAGTGTTCAAAACAGATGTTAATCAAATAATATTTTTGTGGAAACTGCAATAGATTTTTTTAAGGATCCTTTGATGAATTTAAAGTTAAAAAAAAAAAGCATTTACTTTAAATAAAAAAAACTTTTGGAACAATATAAATGTCTTCACTGTCATTTTTGATCAGTATTAATTTCTTTAAAAAAATCACACTGACTCTAAACTTCTGAACAATAGTGTACTTAATACAGTATTTAATTTCTCTTACACCATTCTTACAGCTGCTCTGCATTTGAATATTCTTCTCATCATTTTTCTGTTCAGGTAGTTGATATCATCTCCACATGGAAGGCTCTCTCTCCAAAGCTGTGCTGTGACACCAGACCCCTGGTCCGAAAGGCCACAGCTGAACTTCTGGCATTAGTGCCTGCATTAAATGTCAAAACTGAAGAATATGAGGTTCGAGAGCACCAACCACTGTTTCTGATTGTTAGATGTGCGCTATTTTGTCGTAGTGTCTGAATTTGTAGTTAAAAGCGTGATTTATTTCTCTTCACATTTCATCCGGTACAAATTACTTACAGGTCTTATGTCCTCTACCTTCCAGAAATTCAGAAACGAGGCAGTCAGTGTTTTATGGGGCTACGCTCTTAGTCAGGTGAGCGCTGACATTTTCAAATGGTAATGAGCGGATGGGCGCTCAGGACAGCTTACTAATCATCCAAAAACTTCCAATGAAAACTCATTGTGCCATTTTATGCATCTGCTATTTATTTTGTTATTTTTCTAGTTATGAGTAAACAGTGACATTTAAAACTTTTTGGCTTCATTAGGACCCAGAGGTTGCAAGCCAAGGTTATAAAGCTCTCTCTGAGTACCCTGAACCATCTCACACCGTCCTACACTTACCAGAGCAGGTGAGAACATTTGCTAAATAACCTCAAATAATCTTTGTTCACCTTTATGTATACATGGTGTATCTGTTATGGGGATATGATCTTGCTTTCAGGTCAGACCCGTACCAAAGCAACCTGAAGAAGAGGATGAAGGGAAGGAAAATGAAAATGAGAAGGATGAAGATATTTCAGTACCAGGGGAGTCATATGTGAAGCTAGTTTGTCTGACACCACAGTCCGTTTTACCAGGTATTCTATTATGGTGACCAACAGACTGTTTTTTGTTGACTAAATTCTAGTAAATATAGTTTGAGTTGCATTTACAGTTATTTGAACCAAAAAAATCTTGATTTTAACTAATTTATCTCACAACAGTGGTGTTGAGGCAAATATCTGAATCCTTTTTAAGTTATAAATCACACAAAAATAAAATTACGTAGGTTTATACTCATTCTCATGTTGTTTTAAACCTGTATGACTTTTGTTTTTCTGTTCAGCACAAAAAAGATATTTTGATGAATGCTGGTTCCATTATATTTTTAAACCATACAGTTGAAATCAATGGGAATCAACATTCTTCAACCTGTCTTCTTTTGTATTCCACAGAAGAAATTAAAGCTCAGAACAGTGTGAGGTTGAGTATATGATGACTTTTCATTTTTGGGTGAACTATCCCTTTAAGACATCACATTTTGTCTCAATTTGTGCACTATTTTACAATTTACACATTAAATAAACACTATTCAATTCAATTCTTGACAGTTGTGTGCATCAACTGTTATCTTCAAATACTGTTATTTTATTCAAATTGACTTTGTATGAACTTATATTAGGAGGTATTCATTAACCTCTTTGCAAACAACCTGGAAATATCAGGGTAAAATGTACAAAGTAAAAATTGTACAAAGTACAAGACATGGCAATGTACTATTTGTGAGAAAAAAAGGGTAATATATGAATATTATTGTTATGTGAGATCGTTCTTATCTGTGAATGAATTGAATGACTGATGTATTCATTCATTCATTCATCTATGCCATTGTTAATGAATGCTAACTGGGTTGTTTACTTAATGCTTAACCTACCTGTTCTGCTTTCAATATATAAGATTATATGAGAGATACATTCACTGTTATCTGGTTAGATAACAAGCCAGCTGGCTGCATTTCTACAGTGGCAGAAGAAATAAATTAGGACAGATTTTGTGTACTGAAATTTTACGTATCATAGACCCAAGGTGTGATCCTTTCACAGTTACTGTTATGTAATTCTAGCTTATTTCCATAATTTTGCAGAGGTAATGTATTCAAAATAGCTTGATGAATAAAACTTAAGGCTGTGTGGTTCAGTGTACTGCACATCAACATGCATCATAGAATACAACCCACAACAAAGGCTACAATGCCATAATAAATGACACAAAATGGAATATATTATAAACTCGTATTGTTTAACCTTTAACAAAAACCTATTTAATTCATGAGTTTTGTGTTCTAATGCAGCCCTTGAGACCTTCCTAACAGCTCTAGTCAGGCAGGAGATGAACCAAATGCCCCGTGGCGTGTACCATTCAGCTCTGAGTGGAGGGAATTTGCGCGCTGACCAGGGAAAAACTGTATCTGGGATTCCTTCTTTTATGCTGAAAACATACGAGAAGAACAAGCAGCCTGGTCTAAAACCTGGCTTAGCAGGTACATGTATTTGAGCTTTTAGCTTTGTAATGAGGGTTATAAAAAAGCATTTGTAAATTGTCGAGGCTAATGCATGTTTGTCACAACTGAGGTAACAATTCTGTGTTTGTCCAGATAGATGGTTCAAATAATTATACAGTTTGTGGGGTTTTTATTTTTTTTTTGGTGCTTTTCAGCTGGGCTTCTGCTCTGTTATGACCTTCCTGTTCAAACTGACAAGGATGGCCGTCCAATCACCCGCTTCCTTGTCAGCAGAGGGCGAAGTTATCAACAAATGTTAGCCACCCTTATTCATGAGGTACCCTCCAGCACACACTTGTTTGGGGGAAAGATTGAAACTTGAGTTATATTTAAATTTAAATTGCATTTTAGCCCAAAATGAGAAGAGAAATATATGTATAATTAATGAATGAAAATACACAGTATGTCTATATTTATATATCTGCTTATATACATATATAGAAAGGGACAGAGAGAGAGAGATTATATTATTCTTTTCATTACATTTAAACACATTTAATGCGTTCTGATGAGATGTTGTTATTGGTGTTTTACATTAGATTCAAAATTCAGTATTCAGGTCTCATAATTGTTAATATATGAATACTTCACAATTTAAATATTTTTTCTTGGTCACTTTTTTCTAATCTTTTCCTCTCAGGTGAACATCCAGCCATCTGAATGGCATCGCTCTCTGCTCTTGCCCCAGGCCTGGAGAGGCTTCATGAGTCGGGCTTTCCATGCAGCTCTCCAAGTAATTCTGTGTGATTTTTAAACCACCAAATCAGATGTATATCATGAGATTAAATTAGATCTTATAATTGTCCAGGGTCGAAAGGCAGAGCTGGAGATGCTACAGAAACAGGGTAAAGAGAGCCCGGAGGAACTGCAGTACAAACAGCACTATGCCTGGCTCTGGTAAGATTCACACATCCAGGTTTGTGTTAACATTGTGATGAAACAGAAGTAGCAACAAAGCTTTTCTTTCATGTTTTGACATACAGTACATCTGAGTGAAATGGGCAATCGAGAAATTACCCATACAAACTGTCACTAATGAGGCATCTATCATTAAGTCATTACAGAATAGTTCAGAATAGTTTTGTGAAGTTCTAATGTGATTTGCTTGCAGATTTTTTCTTATGAATGCCTTTAGGAATGCAGTGACATTTACACACTCCTGAAAAGGTTTTAACACCGTAAGAGCAGATACAGTTTTTAATAAAAATGTATCTTAAACATCCAAAATAGGCTCACCATTGCAAAAAGCTTTTAAAACAAACAAAAACCACTTTGCTTACATAGATATACATAATTTTCTTAAAAAAAGCTGCTCAGTATGTACATTGATTTCCCCTAAATAGCTCAAATGAACCCCTAAGAGCCACAGACGTCATAGCCGGCAATAAACAGCTTTTTGCAATGCATTATATTTCATTTTATTTTAGCGCAAAAAGCTTAGCAATTTCAGAAACTGTCAAGATGAATGCTGTGCTATAATGAAAGCTTCTAAAGACTGAAGTATAATTGGAGCTTTACACCATAGGGAGGAACGTGAAGGTATTATTTTATACATCTTGCTTGTGTCAAACCATCCAGAGCCATTGAATTGTGATTGCTCTGGCCTTTTCAGCTGCTCTGAAAAGCCTTTTGAATGGAGACTGACATTTCAAAGACACATACAAATGCTTGCACATCACCATTACACAAATTCATATAATCTTTAAATGTAAATCTGTTGGCATGTGTAGGCTGTTATTGTTCAAACGGTCTCTCACCATAATATGGCCTATCGCATAACCACGCAGTCTGGCAGAACACCATAACTCAACACCCAGGACGCCATTTTGACGGCCTGTCAGCCCGTGAGTGATTGATGGGACACATGTTCAGATGGCAACCAGAACTTCATTCCCCATGGCATCACGAATTCTCGTTTGTTCTACAGTTTTTGTGTAATACAGTTATTCCTCTCCTGGGAGCTCAGGGCAGTCCGTATGTGGTCACGTGCCCTGAAGCATGCTGGGAGGGTTGGATGGTATGAGACCACTGGGATTGTAGGGTTACAGCTTTTGCCCCCGCAGAAAGAGATGTCAATTAAAGATGGTTTAAGCTGGAGGAAATGAGCCAGACGTGTCTGATTTTGTCAGAGAGAGTCCAAAAATGTGAGACTGCTAGTAAAATGATTCTGTTATGCTTTTCTCCAATTTGAGGACATTTTTTTTCTTTATAAAGAGAGAAAAATATAATACTTGTATTTATACTTGTTAAAGGGTTAGTTCACCCAAAAATGAAATTAGCATGTGTTTTACTCACCCTCAAGCCATCCTAGATGTATATGCCTTTCTTTTTTCAGGCAAATTGTATTAAACAATCTTTCGACTTATACTGAAATCCTCAAACATTTTTCATTACAAATCCTCGTTTTGTGCTTCTGATTCGTGACTGGTGTTTTTTGTTCTCTCTGCACGCTCATCACTAATCACGCAACGTTGACGGCTTATGTAATCGGCCCAAACTGCTTCCGTGTGCCACAGTGAAAAAAAAGTGTTTATTACGTTATATACGAAATATGAATATTCATCTTACAAAAACATGAATTTGCTACAGGAGGCCTTCATTCACCCCCTGGAGGTGTGTGAGGTACATTTTATTATGTTTATTTAACATGTTTTGGACTGTTAATACCCGCCCAATACAATTATAGATTGTAGTAGTTTCCAGACAATTTTTAAATATAACTCTGACTGAATTCATCTTAAAGAATAAAGTCATATACACCTAGGATGACTTGAGGGTGAGTAAAACACATCTTAATTTTAATTTTGGGGTGAACTAACCCTTGAACTCCATCAGATCATGTGGTCCTTCATGATTTGAAAATGATTCAAGACATCTGACCTTTTTAAAATTGGATCTAGAATTAATGGAGAATTGCGATTTTCCTGTCATTAAGATTCCTAGCTTGAAATGTTTCAAAATCATCTAGCATTTCAATGTTTAAATTGGATGAATCCCAGATTTTTAGTATGGTCTCAGACTTTTGGGAGCCCTTGTGCTGTACATCGTGCGAATGGTACCTGAGCTCTTAAATCATTGCCAGAGGAGATGAAAGCTCTTCTTTTCAGTCTGTGGAGCACTTTAAATCATATCTCTCTCTTTCGTTCTCTCTCTCTTGCTTTCCTCAGGGCCAGGGGCCAACTGACTGATGTGGTCAAATCTGCCGCCAAGTGAGTTACTAAAGTTGCTGATATTCTTTGTTTTGTTCTATTTTTCTTTGTGTTTTTTCCCCCGCAAGCCTCTTTTCAAAGCTAAAAGTCTAAACTATTGATTTTTTTCTTTTCTAAATGTTTTATTATTAAACAGAGGGCTTTATATTCAGAATCTGCAGTTTTCTTTTGTTCATTGTAGTCTCATTTTTCAGTGCTTTATCGATTTAATGTAAGCTTATAATTACTCAACTAATATTTTCAGGCTTGTTTTCAACATCGATGATAGTAATCATTCAGCGTTGCTGCAGTGATGTTCTGTTTAAAATCTGCCTGTATGTGGCTTCATATTTTATCATTTTGTCTCCACTATGACAGAGATAGTCCGGTTGTTCAAGGTAATTCTATCTTGGCATTAAGTGGCCTGGCTGTCGTCTTAACCAGATATGAGAGCAACCTTCCTACACAGTCTGAAAGTGGACTTGAGGTGAGAAGCAGCTTTATCTTTGACTAGTTGCATAAACTGTTTAGACTATAGTCTAGAAAGTAGTCACCTAATTTTTTGCCTGCAAAACTGTTCATAACTATTTAAAGTCAGTTACATAAAATTGTAGACTGGTCTAATTTGAATCCAAAAACTAAGACTGATTACCACTTTCTTGTTAGTCAAACTAGATCTTAAAATAGTGCATCTGGCCCCCAGAGCAGTTACTTTTTTTATTTTCCCACTGCCTATCATTTCCTGGCTTTCCTTCTTTTCTTTTCAAGGGAAAACTTTTCAATAAACTGTCATTTTCTGTTCCTAGGTGGGTCCAGACATCCTTCCCACAGTTCACTGGCTTTCGATGGTGATTGACACGCTGCTTAGCATTGTTAGCAGTAACAGTAATCCTAAAAGACAAGTCTTCCCATGGTTCATTCATGTGAGTGGGGTTTTTGAGAAATTTCTTATTTGAGATTGTGTCCATTTGGTTCTAGTTGTGGTATACGCTGCACCTTATTTGAAACCTAGGTAACACTTTATTTTAATGTGTCCTTGTTACACATGTGCCTACTATTATAGTAACAATACATTGTGCATAATTATATGCAGCCAAGTAAGCCAAACCTTAATCCTAATACTTCCGAACCATACAGTACGTACATGTAATTAATTAATATTACTTAGTCCATAAATGTATATTAACAAAGTAATAGGGACACTTTAAAATAAAATATAACAGAAACTTATTAAATATGTTGTTTATGCTGTTTAAGTATATGCTGTGAAGTTCATAATATTGCACCTTTCTCATTTGAATGCCATACTGGTAACACGTTGCAATAAAGTTCAGTTTATTAACATCAATGCATCATTATTTAACATTATTACTGCATGTATTAATGTAAGTTAATGTAATTCTATAAATACACTAGTGATTATTGCTAATTCCTGTACTTTTAAAATATATTAATGTTGACAACTTCATTTGCATTAGCGTATATGTAGAGGCTAACATTAACCTGAGTGTTGCTCATTTTTGATTCATGATATTGACACTAAGCTTAGAGTATTATTTGTTTAAATAAATTAATATTTATATTCAGCAAGACATTAATAATGTTATAATATATTAAGTATAAGTAAATGAAGTTCCTTTGATCTTGTTCATCAAAAGAACCCTGACCTGAAAAAACTGTTTTCAACATTGATAACAATAAAATTCAATTAAATATTATCAGTATGTTATATTAGATTAGATTTCTGAAGTATCATGTGGCATTAAAAGAGGTAATTCAGCTTTGCTATTATAAGATTAAATATATTTAAAAAGAGAAAATGGCTATTTTAAGCTGTAAACAAACATATTTCACAATGCACGTTTTTTTTACTGTATTCCTGATCAAATAAATGCAGCTTTGGTGAGCATAAAACATCTTTTAGAACATCTTACCAACCCCAGACTTGATCAGTAGTGTAGTTCATGAACTAATCATTACCTAAATGATACCTTATTAGCAAATATTGATTCCCCCCTTTATTATAGCGCAAATGTGACATCATTTTATTTGTCTCACACTTTGTAGCGCTCGTACTCTGGTGAGAACACAGCGAGTGTGATCGCGCGCTCCTGTGCTGCTTTGGGTCTGGCGTTGCTGGTGCCAGTGCTGGTGACCTCACGCAGAGACCACGTTCCCGCTATCCTGGGCACACTATCAGCTGGACTGCCAGGATCGCCCACCGCAGACGAATCCCAGGCACTGCAGTTCCACAGTGGGCTGGCTCTGGGCATGTTCCTAGCGTGGCTGCATGACGAGAGAGTCAGGTGTGTGCTGAGAGATACCATCATTTCAGTCTGCACATAAAACAGAACCTTACCTTCTCACCAGACAGATTTAATAGCCATATCATGTTGGATAAATGTTTACTGACGTGCAAACTATATTTTTGTTTACTACAGTGATATTTCGGGGCAGTCAGTGCCAGAGCTGCTGATGAAGCATCTGGAACGACTGGAAGATTGTTGCTTTAATCCCAATCTGGAGTATAAGTTAGTCTGTCTAGTCATTTGTATCTATGCACAGCAAGGGGTTTCAGCCCTGGTCATGGAGGGCCACTGTCCTGCAGAGTTTTGCTCCGAACCTTGATCAAACTCATCTGCGTTTAGCTACTAGTAGTCCTGAACAGCTTAATTAGCTGGTTCTTGTGTGTTTGATTAGGGTTGGAGCTAAAATTTGCAGGACAGCGGCCCTCAAGGACCAGGGTTGAGAAAGCCTAATCTACAGTATATTCAGTATGTGTTTGTTTGCTCTTTGTCTCTCTCTCTCTCAGTGCTGGTTGTGTGTTAGGTGTTGGGTTGGTTCTCAGTTCTCTCAGTAGCAGTAGTCAGTCTGAGCGGGACCGTGAGCACGTGTCTCTCACGCTGGACAGACTTCTGCAGACCCTTCAGGACAGCAGCAATATGAGCCGCATGCTGCAGGAGGTAAAACCATCTTGACTGTGGTGTTGTCAGGTGATGTTGAGAATTAGTGGAGAAATGCCTTGACACAGTATTTTGCCTCTTCTGTTGTACATTTGCTCCCAAAATTGGCATTTAAAATCCTGGTGGTTCATGAGGGAACTGCAGGGGGTGATAATAAAAATGAACAAAATCATAAAAATTTTAAAAGTTACATTAAATTAAATAAAATGCTTACTAAAAAATACAATTTCTGATGTTTTTTAAACCTGAATGTCACATGGCCATTCATTTGGTTCAGTGAACTGCGAACATGGAAATTTGTTGAAAATATTAATATAATAAGTTTTGAAATTGAAAATGTTTTTGGCTGAAGAAAAATGTGTGGGAATTCCTGCTTAAGCTTAACAATGTTTACAAATTGACACTGATTGTGTTTACAGAATTTTTCTCTTAATGCAGTGAAAGCACAGCAATTTTTCCCCATCACTCACAGCTTTAAAATTTTAATGGCAGTCATTTTTGTGTATTTAATTATTTCTTGTGTTTTTCTGTGTTGGGTGGGGTGTCAGGTTTTGGCCTATTCTGTGGCATGCGTTGGAGTTTCAGCTTTCAGCGCAGGCATTATTGAGGCCAGTAAGGCCGAGGAAAGCATGAACACACTTCGCACCCTAACAGAGGAGAGCCAACAGGTGAGAGCTGAAATCAACTTCTATAACAAGAATCACACATTAAGATAAAGCTAATTAAAAATACATTTTTATGATTTAAATTATTAGGTACTAAGCTTGATCTTAGAAGTAAGTGTAGTTTTGTGATGTGTTTTTGTGCATGACTGATTAAAAACTAAAGAGTGACACTTTGTGGCATTTATTTGGTGTTTTTGTAGACACCGGGCTTTGCTTTGGCGTTGGGACTGACAGTGTTTGGACTCTCTTCTTTTGGTCACGGTAAAGCGGTGGACATCCAACCTCGTCTGCTGGCTGCCTGGACCAAGATACTGCTGGCAGAGGTGATATGGTTCAAAATGCATTGTTTTTTCCAAATGTCAAACATATTTTAATCTTATGCATGCTTTTATAGCATGTTCATCATCATTTTATGTAGGACAACCACTAAATGTCCCATACCAGTGCTGCTTTGGTTAAAAAGATTTCAGTGGAAAGTGGAAGAAACAGTGGAGTTTTTAGTGTATCTTTGTGACTAGCAAGAAACAGTGTGCTGTTGTGCCACAGTAAGTGAACTATAGATCAGAATCTGATCTAAGGTACAAGTCCAGAACTTAAGGTGAAGTCTTACTCTTCCTAGCTCTTGGTGGTGATCTGGAAAGCTCATGCATCAACACTAGATCTTAGCGTTCATTAGGGAGAAACTAAAATATTTTTTTTCCTTTCTCCAGGGTTGTCCCACAATGCAGAGGCTGTCTGCCCTCAACGGACTGATCGCATTAGTGGGATCAGAAACGTCTCTCATTCAGGTAATTTAATGTGTTTAATGTGTGTCTTGCCTATACCATACTTGTGTTATATTTGTACCTTGCAGGATGCTAGACACCATTCCGGTTTAAGCTATAAGTGTTGGCAAGACTTGAAAATAGCACGCTGGCTGTGTAATAAATTTTGCTTCCTACGGCTAGAAAGTTTTAGTGAATGTTAAATATCACAAAACATGACTTTCTGGTATATTACCCTACATTAAGTCCATTATCGCATGTTGAGGTGCCATTAGTGATAGCAGTTAAATGCCAGTCTCATATGGGCACTGCCCTTTTCACCCACACCTGTGCCAGGCTGCTCTTTGTGTGGCAAATTACACTCCTCCATGCCCACCCACTTTCCAGACACTCGTACACACACACACTCAGCAAAAGCTGTCTCGCCTTTTTAAATGCAAATGCCACCGTACTTGGAAGGTAGCCAGGAAGTGTCGCCATAGTAACGGTGGGACTTGACAGTGGTCTGCAAGGATTTTCTCTCAGTGTGAATTGGAGCCTTGTGAATGTCTCGGATTACTCTGCCGCCCCACAGATGAAAAGATTTGTGTTAATGTGTCTTTAAGCGACTTAAAGTCACTGAATAAACACTTTAAAGCACATTTCGGCGCATTCAGACGCCCTCGTCAGTTGATTCGTTCTTGAATTCAAATCTTGAAGGCAGCTCATTTAGCTGATACTATTCCTTTCAGATTAAAACTTGTTTAAACCCCCCCCAAACCAACAAGATTTTATAAACTGATTGTTCTCCGTTTAGTTCAGCTCTGTTTGGTAACTTTTTGAGAGGACAGGTAAGCATGTAGATCTCGGCCACTATGTAACCTACATAAATTTTAACTGGTTTAAATATAGTAGTAACAGTTCCTGGCCACACGAGGGTACTGTAGGGTTAAAATAACCCAGTATGAGACTTCTATATGTGAAAACAAACAAATCTTTCTGACCTTTTGGATTGACCTCTTTTGTTATTTTGATGACTAAACATTGGAGAACAGTACTTTTTATTAGTGAAAGAAAACGTTTAGGTGGTTAAATAGATTAGACTGTAAATAAAAATAGATTAAGAACATCTTAAAATGTATTTTATATGCTTAAACAGTAAGGTAAACATAATTTTGTTGTTGTTGTTTTTTTGTCTCTTTTGATCACCAAGGCTGTGTTTATTTGATCAAAAATACCGTAAAAACTGTGTATTTTCACAATATCAGTTGCTGTATTTTGGTTCAAATAAATGCAGCCTTGGTGATTGTAAGAGACAAAAAACTAAATATATAATTACAATTTAAAATGCAATAGGACATTTTAATATGCTGATTTGCTGTTCAAGTCACATTTCTTCTTATTATTATTATCAGTGTTTAATGCTTAAATTTTTTTTTAATAATCCTTTTTCAGGGTTCTTTGATGAAAGTCAAAAGAACAGCATTTATCTGAAATACTTTATTACAATTATAAATGTTTTTTTACTGTCACTTTTGATCAGATTTCAATAGATGTTTCCTGAATAACATATAGTAACATATAATGTAGTGTTGTTAAATGATTGTTAAACACTTTTAATTCATGCATCTGTTTTATTTGTTAAACTGTCCCCTCAATAGAAAACAGCAACCTTGACTGCTGATCTCCAGTTAATTTGAGTTTGAAAACCATTGCATATATTCATAGGCTTTTACTGTGTCCTAGAACCCTTTGACCTTCAGAAAGTGTGTTTATATCTCCATTAGCTGAAGAGTGAATCAGAGGAGTCCTCACAGCAGCAGGGCAGGCTGAACGAGGTCATCCGAGCCATTACACAGGTTAGAAGTCATGCTTTTTAAATGCATCAAAAATAAAGTTATATTAGTTATAAGTTATATACTGCAAGTAAAACAATGGTTTGAAGTAAGTTATTTTTTTTGCTCTCATTCCCATCCTCCACACTAGATCATCACCTTCTCAGGAACAATAGGTCTGCAGTCTAACGGAGCCTGTCTGCTTGGACACCTGCATCTGGCCCACATGTCCAGCAGCCACAGCAGAACCGCAGGTGAAATCCAAAACATCCTATCTTTTTTGTTGCTGATAATAATAGTAATAACATTTATTCAAATTGAATTCAAATTAAATAATATATAAATAAATGTTAATTTTGTTTTAATTATTATTGATGTTAATAATAAGAAATCTAAAATTCTAAATATATTAGTTTTTTAAATTAAAATATATTAAAAATGTAAATTAATATTTACAATAATAAAAAAATATATGTTTTAGTTGTTGCCAATGTAGTATTTAATTATAAAGGTTTTTAAATACAAGTAATATTGCAAAATTATAATTGTTATTGTGGTTCTGTTGATGTAAAATTGATAATTACATAATAACCTTTTATACCATTTTATACCAATTATATTAAAATATAAATACATTTTATTGTTACTACTATTACTAAAAAATATATATATATAATAGATTAAAAATAAAAGACCAATCAAACATACTTTTTCATCCCACTTTAACAGTTCCTCAGGACTTTGGTTATCTCCCAGAGAAAAGTGTCATCCGCGCTTCAGTAGACTTCATCACTGAAGCAGGAAGGAAAGGTAACACAGTATCTAATGCTAATGTCTAATATCTAATAGAAAGTGATGGCACTGTATTCTGATGTTGTGATTGTGTACAGGACCTGAGTACACTCCTCCACATCTGGTGAAGACGGTGCTGACCGCTTTAGAGACGGTCGGTGGAAGCTTCCAGTATCCTCCAGTCAACTGGAGCGCCGTCCTCTCACCACTGATGAGACTCGGCTTTGGTGAGCTTCCTGTTCTTCATCATCATCGCTAGTGTCCTGCAGATAATACCCTGATTAAGGATGTATGATGTTGAAGTGCTCACCTGTGGCTGTCATAGGCGAGGAGGTGCAGCATCACTGTTTAGCGTTAGCTGCCAGTCAGGCCCAGTCATCCCAGAGTGCCTCGCTTTTCCTCGGCATCTGGCTTGTGCCTCCCCTGATTCACAGCCTGAGTGTGAGTATTTCTTTCTCTGTGTACAAAACATGTCATACGTCTCTGTCTCTCTGGTATCTTTACACATTGATGTTGTAATGCTGGGTTTTCACCGGTTGCCTGTTGTATGCCGTCTAGTTTTTATTTAGCTTTAATTCCTGTTTTATATTTCCTGTACAGCACTTTGGTTTCAACATCTGTTGTTGTTAAATGTGCTCAATAAATCAATAAACTGAACTAAATCAAATAAGCACATCTGTTGAGCTGGACCAGTAAGAAATCACCCACCCAGAATACCACAGCAAATTTAATTGAATTTTAATCAAATTTAATTTTCCATTACAATTATGGCTTCCGGCAATTATGAAAATGCAGTAATTGAGTGATTATTGTTCAAAGCAATGAAGTTTTGTTTTATATTGTATGCTAAATAAATGTTTAGTGGTTTTCAGAAAGTTGTGGAAGTACACTACAACATATGATTTTTAGATATTTATTTTTATTTAAAGATGGATGGATGGATGTAATGTATTAATATTGTCATATTTATTTTTATTTTACTTTTTGTTTTTCTGCTAAATTTTAGTTAATTTTTAATTTAACTCAAGGAAGGCCACTGTTGCAAAGACAACTTAAAAAGTTCAGTAAATGAGATAAAATTAAGGATTAATAATATTGCGATCTCAATATTGAGATAAAATAATTTTTATTTTAGCAATCATTTTCTTTAGAAAATTTCGGATTTTTACTAATTTGTTAGACATAATCCATTTTGAAAGCTTTGAAATGTTAATTTCAGAGATGCATAAAAGTAAAGTAGCAATCAGTAGCTAATTATCTCATAGTGTTATCATCTGTGCATCTGTGTGAATTTCCTCATGGCTTTCTGGCTCCAAAATGTCATACTGTTTAGTAATTTTCTCCCAGTCTGCTCTGATTGTGTTTATTTTCTCCACATCAGCTCCGCACCAGGGCTTCTCTCTATGAGTGCCTGAGCTCCTGGATGAAGCACGTGGCTGAAGACAAACTGCAGGTGTATGTGGACAGCCTGGCGATCCAGCAGTTTGAGCCAGACACACGTCCTCAGCGCCTGCCCCTGTGTCGGTCCGTCCTGCATGGCCTGGCCAAAGCCATGGTGGTCGCCAACCCGCCACAAAACTGCTGGACCGCCCTGTGCTCTACCACTGAAAAGATCTATAACCTCTTACCTGATAATATACCGGTATGCCCTTGATGTTTCATAATCAAAGATGTTGACTAAGACCAGTATTGCTGTCTAGTGATGTTTCTGGTTTGTTTTGTAGGCTGGTGAGGTGGACCTGTATGAAGCCATGTGTTCATGTCTGTCTGAACTGAGCGACACTGAGATAGACCGCATGGTCAAAGTCACTGAGGTATAGTATAATGTTCATGATTTATAGCTTTATAAATCTGATTGTGCTGTAATGTTTCATCATGATATGTAGTCATACTATTTCGCTTCAGGGTAATGAACCCATTTACTCACTTTACAAGCACAAGACACATAAAAAAAAAAAAAGATTATTAATGACTGAGGGATGACTGAATGTCCAAATGAAATGCCTGCTGTTTTTCATTAACATTTAAATAGTAAATATAATTATGAATTGCTGATGCCAGTATTTATGATGTTTTATTACAGACATTTTCATAACATCTACAGAAAGAAAGTGTTTTCTTGCAATGTTGTTTACTTTTATATCTTCATGAATTATTATTTTTTTAATCTTTTAATCTTTCTTCATGAAGATGCCTTCTGGTCTGTTTCAAACCATGTGCTTCCAACTTCTTGTTGTATTAGCAAATATATATATATATATATATATATTAAAA
>JAUMHE010000306.1:1343483-1355323 GCA_032359235.1 Enteromius mattozi
TACTCTTGTGATTGCGAATAAGTGCAGTGTCCGGTGAGTGTTATTCTACCACTGAGTTAACACTGATGTGAATGTCGCGTTGTACAGAATATTGAGACGGAGATGATAAAATAGCACGATACTACGATATTCCTTAAAAAGCCGATCGTGGAGAAATTTTTATCGTCCACAATCAAAAATCGTCATATCGCCCACCCCTAGGGTAGGGGCATGTTTGCTTTGGTGATTTCAAATATCAACATTGGCTTCCAGAAATCTGTTTAAAATATCTTCATGGCTTATAGTCACATTTAGTAGATTAGAGTGGGATGACTGTTCACATTTTGCAATGATAGAACGCAATCAAGTATTTTGCAACTAAAACAGATTTGCTATGTGAATTAAGTGTTAACCAGTAAGCATTTGATAATATAGTGTCAGTGATTAGCGGTTGAATTACCTGTAAATAAGTCTTGTACTCAATCAGTTTCTCCGTGCCACGGTGCAGGAGTCCGATGTGAGGGTCACATTTCTTCACGGACTCGCCGCTGAGCTCCATCACCAGACGCAGCACTCCATGAGCCGCAGGGTGCTGAGGCCCGAAGTTGATGGTGAGGTTGGACACATCCTTCTCTGCTGGTGGGTCCTTGTCTGAAAAAGTTGAAGATATTTTTTTTTTATATTGTGGTTGGTTGAACTGTAAATTCGATAATCACTAGGCCAAAACAAGACCAACCGTTCCAAGGTGGAGGTGCCCATTTCTCAGTGATGACACTGGGATACATCACAGCTCCAGAGTACTGCTCCGCCCACTCCACATCTGGCTGCCATTGCTTCAGCCTGAAATAACATAATATGATATAATAATATATAAATAATAATGTGAATTTGCAAGTTACACGGTGACAGCATTTACTGTACACAGTGGCATCACTATATGTCTGCAAGCACATCTAATAATGATTTAATAACGCAAAATGTTGCTTTTTTAAAAAGTCTACAACATGTTTAAGTGAAATGTTTTCTGGAAATTTATGTTCGCGCCGATTATACTTTATATAAATGCAACTTGACTTAATATTTTGTTATTTAATGCAATGGCATTTATTCATTTTTAGGTGTTGCTTCAATACTTTTCTGGCCCACTTTATCTAGAGATGTTGAGATGACGTTTAAATACAAATATATAAGGCAATGCAGATGTGCAAGTAAGTAGATTTTAAATCTGCATTTCGTTTCATATCTCAACTAGCTTTATGCTCCTTGGTCAGATCATTGGTGGAGATTGACAAATATTGTCGTACAATAATTTGAAAAGGGCAGTAATATACTATACATTTCAATCCCAAGACAAAACAGTGGTTATCCAATCCCAGTAACACTGACACCAGCTCGCCGCTAACTAACTAAACCCATTTTTCACAACACTGTGCAGACGACTATAAAGTGTGTACCTCTTCTGAAGCAAAACACAGGCAGGAGTGCTGACATTACTATTTAACAGCACTGAAGGACGTCCGAGTCTGGAGAGCGACCTCAGCATAGTCGCCGCCATCTTCCCCTCTGTCACCCGCTGCTTCGGCGGAGGATTCTTTACCGTCAATTGTTTTACTGCGGCTCTGGCGCCACCTGCCTGTAGGAGGTTTACACTGACGTGCGCGTTATAATAACTCACAAACAGCCACTAGGTGTCAGCCGACTCTGTAGTTATATTTTAATGTGTAGCTGCAGCTGCTAGTGTGGGGTAAGTAGTTGTTTTAAAGTGAAATGATCCACTAATAATTTTTTCGTTAAGCCCAAAAATTCGACTGAGCGTCAGGAGCGAATCGTTCTTTTGAGCCGGTTCCTTTCAATGAATCAAACAAATCGTACTGACTGATTCATTCGCGAATCGACTCTTCAACTTAATTCAGTGATCAACTCATTGATCACAGCGTGCTGTGCTGGTGCAATACAAATACTGTGGTAAACATGGTATTAGCATGATACATTCATACCTTTATGTTAATGATACTTGTTGATAATTGTGTAAATTGCAAATAGTGTATAATGTAGGCTATTTGTTTTCTGATATATTTATTGCAGACAATTCTATAGGCTACACACCATGCAGAGGGTTGGGGTGAGTATATTTATTTTATTTTGTTTTTTTCATATCCCTAAATCATATCCTTATTCAACATTCAGTTGATCAAAGGTACAGTAAAGACATGTATTTTTATTATTTCAAATAATAAAATAATTTTGAATTTTTTGTTTATCAATGAATTCACCAAAACACAGCACAGCTGTTTTAATTTGTATAATAATAATAATAATAGTAAAATTAGGAATTAGAATGATTTTGGAAGAATCATGCCATTTAACATTATAACAATAACGTAAATGTATTATATATATTTAACCAGAAAACATTTATTTTAATTTGTAATTAATACTTCATAGTTTCATTTTACTCTATTTCTTTGATTTTACAATATATGTGCAGTGGAAAACAGTCTGAAAACAGCATTAATATTATGTCTATATTACTAATTGTACGGGTTCCTAGTACAATCTAGTACAATTAATCGTGATGAATGGAATCCAAAATAAAAGTTTTTGCTTACATAATATGTGTGTGTACTGTGTATATTTATTATGTGTATATAAAGACACACATACAGCATATAGGCTATGTTGAAAATATTTACATGTATATTTTTACATTCATATAAATAAATGATATCATATATATTTAATATACAAATGTCAAATTTTTCTTAAATATATACATGCATGTGTGTGTATTTATACTGTATATACATAACAAATATACACAGTGCACACACATATATTATGGAAACAAAACCTTTTATTTTGGATGCGATTAATCATTTGACAGCACTAGTTCCTATAAACAATAATGTTGATATATATTTCTTCCTGTTTTACTGTTGTTGTCACAAATATCTAATTTAACTAGTGCTAGGAGACTTTATCCCTAATGAACAATAAACTGCATAAATACTACATATAAACCACACATTCAATGCTTCATTGATTCTTAGAAAAACAGTGCTTTTATTTCTGATATACTGTGAAAAAATAATTACGTAACATTTTTAAAAAATATTGGAAAAAAAAAGAAGAAAAAAAATCGATAACTTTTGTTGTACATCTGTCAAACATTTTTTTCAGCTACCAAGAACAGTACAGTAAGGTCAACGTTTATTTTCTAAGACACAATTATACAGGATACACTCCTACCAGCAGAAGAAAAGTATTGGAGCAGGAACGTGAGAGAAGTAAATGAACGGATTACATAAAGGTTTTCATATACTCGCACTCGCGCCCGATCGCACACACAAAAACACACACATACCGTCATCTGCACGCACTCCTCTGGCCTTAAGCCGGTTTATAAAGTGAGGGAATATAAAAGTCATGTTTTCCTAAGGCCACTCTTTATTTTGTTCACTCCTTCATAAATTCCTTCTTCTCGCCTTCATGGAGCTTCAAGTTCTTAGACGGGATGGGAAATGCGAATACTGTCCAGTGGGTCACGTGTCCCACAACATATTCCCCAGGCCATCGATATAAAGGATGAGTGATTGGCAGCTCAAGCAGGTCATCAAGATGTTTCTGGATCCCTTTCCTTGGTATCGTACCGGCTCCAACCAAGCTACTCATCGTCCTCTTTGTACTGTACCGAGTCAGAAAGTACCATCGCTATGGTGTTTGTCAACCTTCTTCACGCAATTGAAAACATAACAATACTGCATTTAAAGAGTGCATCACATTGGATGTTGTAAAATAATACTTGAAGTCGGAATTACACATGGGAAAGTATTTACAAGGCTCGTTCGAAAATGTGGACGAAGACGAAAACTAGTCGCAGAGAGCGAGTATACTCACTGTTTAGAGGGATTGTCTTCATCCTCATGTTCCTCTCATTGCTTTGATAATGGCATCCTTCAAAACCCGTTGAAGACAGTTCATAGCCAAAGACCATCTCTGGTCCCCGCATAAGGTAGTTTTTTGTAATTGGCGGAAAATACTTCAAGTCGTTTGGCACAAATATCAGGTGTGTGTCTGTGTGAATAAGTGAGTGAAAGACTTTCCGATCTCAAACTTCACATGAAAGTCTCGCTGCTCTTTGGCGCGAGATGTTAAAAACCACTCCAGACCTTTAAATTAGTTCCAATTTGATCTTTAAGACGAATGTGATAGCAGCCTGATCTTAGATCAGTAAGGGTGAGTTTGGATACCTAAGGCTGGATCAGTTTAAGACCTTCTCTGCTGTTTCCAACCCTCGAAAAATACAAAGAAAAAAAGAAGAAAAACTCTAGGTCACTCGCGACCGAATAAATTCGCAAACAACGATAACAAACAAATCTGCATATTTTCTTGTTCGTTGAGGTGAATATCACCCAAATAAAGACTGATACTCTAAACGTTGAACCTTTGGTCCAGAATCACTTACAGAAATATGACAAAAAAAGTTTTCGGTAATATTCGAAACATAGAGAGAGAGAACGCTCTAGCCTAGTGTGCAAATGAGAGATTACATATCGATTATGAGGGTAATCTAAGCTAGAATACTGGAATGCAGTGCAAACAATGACCCCACTACAAAAGCACCATGGAAAAGAGTGGGGCATTCCTGTATATGAATATGTATATAGATTTATATATATATATATATATATATATATATATTCCATGGTTCTGAACTAGGATAGTGAACTAAATGGCTGTCGCTGAGCATGTCTGAAAACAGTTAAATGGCTTCCTCAACTGGTCTCCGTCGTAATGTTGAAATTTAAAGGGTAATGTGTTTTATTGCAAATGCCAAAAAGTGCTTTTTTAAATCGAGTCGGAGCTTTCTGTGCAGCTGCTCTGCTAATGGATTAGCTGGAGGGCTAGTAACCTGTTTAACGAGGTAGCTCAGCAAGCTGGATAGCCAGGGAGATGCTGATTTACACACAAAATAACAAAGAATCATCTAGTCTCAAAATACGTTGCTTTGTTCATCAAGAGTATTGTATGAGTATTATGTGCTCTTCATTTACCTTTGTCGAAAAAATAAAGATATTTTGATGTTTTCTGACATAGGTAACCATGTACAGTGGGGTCTAAAAGCCTTCTGTTTTACTGTACCTTGTAAAAAACATCTTTACAAAATGTAATTCTTTATATAAAAAAATTAATAAAGTTATAAGATTTGATTAATTTATGTGACTTTTCCAGGTCTAGAAATAACACTTTTAAAATTAGACTACCTTATGCATTATCCATGTTTTTAAGGCAGCAGGAACTCTGGTTTTCTGACTTTTAGCAGTTGTATCATACTTTAATACTTGTTTTGTGTTATTTTAAAAATTAATTGAAGTCATCCCCTTGGAAGTCCCCTGGTTGAGAACTATTGCTTTAATGGATTTAAATTTGGTAAACACGTTATTACTATATTTAAATCCATCATACAGGATTCTGCAGTTTGTCCATCTCCTGATTTTTCAACAGACGGTGCACGTAATCCAGCATGATTTAAGGAAGTTTCAAAGAGCAGCTTTTGTAGTCTTTTGTAAAAAGTTCTTCTCACAGCCTAATTAAAATTCTTTGCACACTGATTCCAAAATTTTCATATTCCTCAATCTTTCCTATAAAAATGCACGCTACGGATATGACAGGAAAATCGAACCTGATCCGAATTTCAGACGCTGTGTGTAAACGTGAATGACACCGTGTGAGCTCGTATTTATTTTGTAACATGCGAACATTTCAGACTCTGTGAGCAAGAACCTTTACTTTTGATTAGTGACCTATAATTGTTTAGAACCTTAAATATTTTGCTTCATTTAGCTTTTCCAGGTTTACATTTTTAATACTGAAATTTTCAGTTCACGCCAAAATTGAAATAAAAAATATATATAATTTTGGAGCTCTCAGACTTTTGGACCCCACTGTATATTGTGCAATTTGTCATTAAATGCCCTTTATACTGAGCTAAGCTTAAGGAGAGAAGTTGAAGAAGCCACTGAATTCATACACGTACTGTATCTCACATGACCATCTCTGTCAGAGTCAACTGTTTAACAGACTATAAGCCTAAAAGAGGCACCCTTCATTTCTCAGGAATTACCTTTTTGATCATGCTTATTAAAAGCATTCAGGATTTAGTGAATGGTATAAAGATCTTAGATCTTTTCTCGACACCAGTCTTTCTTGATTGTGACTTTCGCTTTCAGCTCCTGGAGCTGAGAAATAAACGCCAAGATGCTCCTGCCCTGCCTCCCGTTCTCATTTCTCTGCCTCCATTTACTCTGAGCTTCTCTTTGTTTGTTCATCCTCCGTCTTTATCTCCATTTCATTTATTATTTCCGTCCTGTGTATCTGTGTGAGTGTGTGTACTTATGCCGATATCGGCTATATATCATCAGCGTAACTTATGTTACGTACAGGTGACGCTTCTCTTTTACACATGTGTCTGCATCCTCTGTGTGTGTCGGTGGGAATAATCGGAATGCTGGGAGGTGTAGGAGAACCGCGTGGAACTGCCGTATTTCCCGAGTCCAGTCTCTGGGGTTCCGGTTCCGCCTCCTGCGCCGACGCTCGGCCCGACTCCGTACATCTCATACGCCGGCCCACCCTCTAACGGGGCGAGGCTCGGCGGACCAAAACCCATCCGAAACGTTGGATAGTGCGGGTAGCCATAATTTTCATATCCGAGCTGAGCGGTAGAGTCCAAGAGGCTGCATTCAGCAGTGAAGTCGCTAGTCTGTGGGCCAGAGCTGGGCGGAGGCTGCTGGGACTGTCCAGCGCGGGTGAACGTGTTGAATTGGGCATAGCTGCTGTGCGAGAGTCTAGAGGGAGGGCGAGGGTCATAGCAGCCTGCTCGTGACCCCGGAGCCAAGCTGCTCGGTGTTCCCGGACCTGCTGTAGCTCCGGGGGCTCCTGAACTGCTGCTCACAACGGCTGCGGCACCCCCTGGCTGCCCGGAGGTGCGATAGTCTGAGTAGTGCATGGATCGGGAGGCGGGACGTCCCTCATCGTGGGTGGAAGCTCGCACATTGTAGTAGCCGTTTGTCGGGTCCTGCAAAAGACAACAGGCATGTTCAGTGTAGCTCTTATATGTGAACGCTCGGTTTTAAGTACATTTTGTATATTTCAAAAAACATGCATTGTGGTAATACTGTTGGTGTTACTGTTGGTTATGGTGAATGCTACATTCCAGGGGTGGAACTTGATAGAAAAACTAATTTTTGGGCCATTTTCCATTGTGGTACACTGTTGCCATATGGCAAAGTTTTTTCTAAATACCCCCTAAAACAATTTTTTTAAAAGCACTTTTGATTTGTATAATTGAAGCTATTTTATGAATAAAAACTTATTTGAAAAAATATTTTATGGTTAGAACATAATGCGTACCATGGAGGATTAACATTTAATCAAAAGCGACTGTAAAGACTTTTAGGTTGTTACAAGTTGTTTTAAATAAATGCTGTTCTTTTGAATTTTCTATTCATCACAGAATCCTGGAAAAAAATTAACACGGTTTTTATAATGATACATTTTACTACTAAATCAGCATCTTGAAAATTTCAGCTACTGAAAAATCAGCCTTATAAAAAAACCTGCAGTTTTGAAATATTTTTACCATTCATTTTCTTCATAAGGATTAAAAAAAAAAATTAAATAAAGAGTTTTAAGATATGAACTGATCCTAACAAGCCAGTTGAATAAATAACATTGCAAGCTTATATTTGAAACAAAAAGCATTTGAAAATTTGGGAAAATATAGAAGACTTTCTTGACTATCATAATGTTAATAACTTTTTGGAATATTTTGGAATGAACTACTTACACAAAGCATTATTCAGACATACCTGATTTTACTGTACATTATTAATTAACTGTACACTACATTATATACTTTTTAATTAAAATTATACCATATATTTGAATTTTATAGCAATATATTAATGCAAAAATATTGGCAAAACTGATTATTATTTATTATACTCAGTCAAGTTGATAAATTAGCACGTTTCATTAAAGTTAAGTTAAAAATCACACTTACAGATTCTACAGCAGCATATCCCAAACAAAAATCTTAGACCTAATGCTTAGTCTTTGAGAAAGGTTAATAGGATGTGGTTAATTTCCCTACTGAAACACGTGTAGGATTTTTACACATGGGACCTAGAAGCTATAGACGCTGCATGCTTTAATAAAACAAAGTACAGGTCATATATCACTTATATTAGTATGTGCAGAAGTATTGGTGTGTCTGTTCACCTTGAGCTCGTAGTCCTGGCGCGTGTCCAGCGTGTCACTGCGTAACTCCTGTTTGAGGTCAATGTCATCTTTAAAAGGCTGGGAGGAGGGAGAGAGGGTCACAGAAGGTAAAAACTAAACCATAAACGACAAGAGAGCAACCAAGAGGGGGAGAGAGATGCAACGTAAGAGGGGAGGAAAACCAACAGGAGATAAGAGGAGGAGAAGAGAAGAAGGATATAAAGGAAGAGAGGGAGGTTGAGAGAGAAAAAGGATTAATTTACAGCTTTGGAAATGTTATTTAAGAGGAAATACATTAGAGGAAGATGATTAGTAATTAATTTTTGTTAATCTTTTAGTTTAGGAAATTTAGTTTAGGAAAAAATTTAAGATCAGTTTGTTCACAGATCAAATCTTTTAGCTGATTATTTTACATTTCAGGGTTATCAATTAATTAGTGTTAATGTTAAAGTGCCCCTTTTATGGATTATAGAAAATTATCTTTCATGCAGCTTGTAACATCCTGCAAAGTTTTAAATCTGAAAGTGCACCGTGTATAAATTTATTGTCTCTCAAAAGAAAGAGTCCACTCTGAATCATTAAAAATGAATCATTTTTAAAACCTGCCATTTTTCCCGGATGCGTCCTTGCCAGGATTTGTACATTGCTTTGATTTAAAGTACCTCGAGAGCGTTTTGAAAACATAAGGAACCGATGTCATACACCGATCGGTCTGCACAGGCAAACGAAGCCAAAACCTACATATTTTAGGCAATATAGAAATCCTGGCCAGGACCCGTCCGGAAAAATGGCTCTCATGGTAACCCTAAACATAATAGGGGCACTTAAAAAAAAAACAACAACAGCATTTCAGAGCATTTCAGTGCTGATGTATCATCTTCAGAAGATTCACAAGACAAGGCACAATCACCACTGGCAAAACACACAACATTACATTGAGATACATTTTTACTTGGCACAGTAATAGTAATAATGAAAAATACTAATTTAATTAATAATATAAATTATAAAAAATACAAATTAGTTCAGAAAACATTACATACATTATAATACCGTGGACAAAACTAAACCAAACTGTTGATGAGTTTTAACTCAGCTAATCTCAACAAAATGTTTAATGCAATGCTGAATAATTAGAAAAAAAAATTTCAGGATCAGTAATATCTCATTTTAAATAATTGAAGTATTATGTTTGATGTTAAAAGCTTCACAATCTCAAAGTCCCTCTACATCCTTTAGTTATTGTCGTGTGATTACTCACAGAGTACATGGCCTTCACCATGCGTGTCGCAGTAGAGACGCTCCCAGAGTCTTCCTCCAGGCTGTGGGTCTCCTTGTTTATGGTCTCTACCTTGATATCTGGCTTGCCGAGCGTGACCCCTCGACGACCTGGAAAGTAAACATCCCCGTGAACATCTTATTCATCACCACCATGAGCAGACTTTTTGAAGTGTTTGTGTCTATTATTGAAGTTCGTAAATATGGCTAAATATGCCCTTGGGTTTTGTGAGCATTTAGAGACACTTTGACTTCAACACTCTCAAAGACAAACTTTACATACCGCTGTACGAAAGACTCACTACTTTAGATTATTGTTGGGTTGAATTAGTTTATGCTTACAGCTCACTATACAGACAGAGAAATTAATATAATGATACAAAAATGCATAAAACAATATTTCTAACAATATAATGAAATGATTTATATTATAGTTCAAAGGTTTGGGGTCAGGAAATGTACATTTTTTAAGTTTTATTCAGAAAGGATACATTATACTGATCAAAAGTAACAGTGTTATGGGTTCTACAAAATATATTTACATTATTGATATTAAGAAATGTTTTCTGATTTTTGAACAGTCGTGCCACCAAAGACTGGAGTAATGACTGCTGAAAAGTAAGTAAATAACATTTTAAAATACAATAAAATAGAAAAAAATTTAATAGTAATAATATTTCACAATATTGTACACATAAATAATAAAAATATTAATTATATAGTTCCTTTTAAAAGTTTGAGGTAAGTAACATTGTTAAAATGTTTTTTAAAGAAGTCAGAAATACAATAATATTGTAAAATATAATTACTATTTAACTATTCTTAATATTTTCACAATTATTAGGTAGAATAATTATATATAATTAATAAAATTATTAATTATACCCACATTAAACATTAAAATATTAATAATATATATATATATATATATATATAAAATAAAATATCAATTATAGAGCCCCTTTTAAAAGTCTGAGATCAGTAATGTTGTTAAAATGTTTTTTTAAAGAAGTCACTAATGCTCATTATAAAATACAGCAGCTGTATAATTAATAAAATATTCACTTTAATGTATAAAAATATTCATATTTTAATGTTTAATTTATATATAATTAATCATTTTATTAATTATATATAATTATTCTAACTAACAATTTTGACAAAAGCAAGAAAATAAAACTCAATGTCATTTTTAGATTTGATAACTTACTTCCTTTGCGTTGCCGATACAAAAACAGCACTAATGCTAGTAAACACAGGATAAGCAGAATCGAACAGCCGACGGTTCCTCCTGCAATGATCCCCACCGGCACTATTTCTAAGCCAATGGAAAAGACAAAGAGAAAGATAAGCACCACATTCCTTTTTTCATTTTTTGCCTTTCTTCCTATAATAATTAGAACAGAAAAGGATAGACAGGAAGAATAAAGTAAAGAGGGAGTGTTATCGTGATATAGGATGAAGGCCAGACATTAACCACTGCGCTGTGGCTATAATGCACCGGAATAACTGTACTCACATACTGTATATTAAATAGAGAGAGTACTCCTAACCTGAGTTGACATGACCTGAAGCAGATTTAGGAGATTCCATTCAAGCTATTTATTATTGAAGACTGTGCTCTTTTACTTCAGTAGAGCACTCTACTGTACTCTAAAGATGACGCCGTATAGAGTGAATTTTGAAGACATGAACTGTACAAAGTTTCATGATTAATAGACTAGACTGTACTTTATATTTAAACGCTTTCTTTGTTTGATGCCAGATTGAGCATACATGAAATTTCAAGATCACAAATTCAATATAACTTAAAATCACACAACACAGTCCTTATTTAGAAGTATATGTGCGTATGGAGGCATATATCCTCACCGGTCTCTTCCAGGGTGATGATCATGGTCCCAGGTCCGAATGAATTCCACGCGGTGCAGTTGTATGTGGACTGGAAGTCTGACTCCATGACGTTGTTGATGGTGAGGGTGGACAGCACCGCACCACCCTGCGTGGTCAGTTTGCTCTGTTCCACTGTGTATCGTTCTGATAGGGTGCCCTTCTCTTTTTCCCACACATTTTCTTTCCATGCCCACACCTGAGACAACAGACAACAAATATATTACTGCTAATAAATATATATATTAGTGCTGTCAAACAATTATAAATAATCCCAAATAAAAGTTTTTCTTTACATAATATATGTGTGTGTGTGTAATGTGTATATTTATTGTATTTATATATATATATATATATAGATATATACACATACATAAAAACACATGCATGTATATATTTAAGAGAAATATGTT
>JAUMHE010000306.1:1373374-1388964 GCA_032359235.1 Enteromius mattozi
CGGCTTGTGTAAACACGCCCCCACTTACAGAGTAGGTCTATTTTCAAACATCACCCAAATGTTTATGCAAAGAAAGAAGGCGGAGCTATTATTCGCGCCAGGATGCAGCATCACATTATGATAAGGGGTGTAACATTTCCACCCCATGCTTGCAGTATTTGGCCAATCACAGTGCACTGGATAGCTGGCCAATCAGAGCACATCTTGCTTTTTTTGTACGATGAGCTTTGTACAAATCGACCCGCTAGAGGAGGTGGGGCTTAAAGAAGAAATAATAATGTACAGTATGTGGAAAATAATGTGTTTTATGCACCTTAAACCGCATAAACACATTGCATTATACCAAATACACTTCACGAACTGGCTGGTAATAATAGATATAAGTGAAGCAAGTTTGGCGTGCTGTCCGTGGGGAAGACTCAGGGTTAGGAGGACTGCCGAGCCCTAGGGTTAACAGCCCTATCGGGCTCGGGGAGGATAGAGACTCACGGCCTAGTCCTAACCCTGAGTGCTCCCCCCGGATAAGGGACTAAAAGGAGGAGCTGGGGAGGAGGAGGGATACTAAGATCGAGAGACTGAGAGAAGGGGTTTTAGCTATTTATAGGGAATGGTGTGCGACCTGATAGGAAGATAGGATAATTGGGAGATTAGATTATTAGCAATGAGCGGGCTAATGATTACCTGTGTGTGCTCCTCCCGAAATTTGTTTATAAACATAATAAAATAATATGTTTTTTTAGCAACATCATATGACCCCTTTACAGTTTTTTACGATTGCTTAAGCACAATTTTGAAAACAGGGCCCGGTTTGTCAAAACAATACATACAATTAATACAACTCTACACCAAAGTAGCAGAACACTTCAGATCATTTGCAAATTGGAACACTTTTGTCAAAACTATACACAACTTTATATAGTTTTGACAAAAGTGTTCCAGTTACACGCTGTTGTTGCTAACCTAAAACACTTTTAGCAAGTCTAATTCTCAGTGATTAGAGTACTGTAAATGAAGTACACAGAAAAAGTGCAACTACACAATAGTTCACCAAACACTACACAAGACCAATGCTGACAAACGTAAAATACTGTATCCAGTACAGGTTACAATTACAGTAAACAACAACAACAACATAGTATAGTACATTGTATAGTGCTTAAACCTCATTGGCCCATAGGTGTGGTAATTTGACAGTCAGTGCTTTGGAATTGCAAGGAAGTGACATCACGTTCGAGTATTTTGTTTATTTATTTTTTTTAAGTCTTGTGTTCACCAAGGCTGTTTTTTATTTGATAACAAATAAAGTAAAACTTTAATATTGCTAAATATTATTTAAATTTAAAGGAGCTGTTTTTTATTTTAATAAAATGACAGTCAAAACGTAATCATTTCAGACTTTTGACTAGTAGTGTATATAGATATGTACATTGTTATATACATGTAGCTCTTAAGAACATTGTTGCATTTATCTTAAACATTCTTTAAAAAAAAAAACAATTTTTCCCAAAACCCAGGTTAAAAGTATGGGAGCCGTTCCGAAGGAAACATAAAACTATCTCTGGCTACGGGAGTTTAAATCTTAACTGGTCCAGCTTGCTCTTTATCACTGAAGGACAATCCAAGGCTATTTTATTATCAGGTACAACAGACCTTTGCTCATACTTGTGTTGACATGTTCTAGATGATATCAGTGTAATCTAGGTCAAGAAAATGATTCACACTTCAATAATCTTTAATGTTTTGCATGGGATCTTTGCATCCTCACAGTATGATTAATTATTTTTTGTGAGATACTAAAATGAATAAAAATTGCCAACATTTGCCAGCATGCCTTATTTATACAGGATGCATCGTTCCATCCCTTGATTTATTTGTTGAACAGAAGCAGTGAGCATGTGGGACCTGGACAACGGTACGATGTTGTCTGTCTTCACACCTGACTCCAAGATCCAGACCATCTCTCTGCATGGACCCGACAACAGCACACTGCTTTTGGGCTTTAGTGACATCTCTACTCTAATCTCCATGTCCCTCAGCATACAAGATGCACACACAAAATCCAGCACAGCTTGTGGAAAAGACCTGTTTGGGGAATCCAGCAGTAGTGAAGATGAGGAAGATTAAGAAAGAAACGGGATAGGAAGAGCACCGGATGTGTACTGCAAATATAGACATTCACTCTGAATGGAAATAAAGGGCTTTAAGATCTCTTACATTCACTTTATCTTGAAAGATTCGAGAGAAAATTTTAGTTGTACACTGGAAATGCAAAAGTATGTGACTTCTATCTTCAAATCTAAGACGAGAAATGCGACGCATTAAGATCAGCATTTCCAGTGCTTGTTTTTCCACATACTATGAATTTACCAGAACTTCCCTGGGAGTCACAAGATCAAGAGGTTACGATAAAACACATCTCAGCAGGCATGTGCTGTCATGTTACATGATTTCAATGCATTTTCATAAACTTCAGATATTTGTAGGCCAGTGTTAGGACAAAAAGATCTAATTGCATGTGTGAAATCTTTTACATTTGGGTGTGTATTGAGACATGCTTTAACAGGCTCTTCTCCTGTGACTGTCATGCATGTGAGTCAAATTTTCACTTCCTGCATTTGTCACATGATAGATAAGCAAAATAACAACTTCCTGCTTAGATCAATTTGTAAGGAGTTTTTAACCACTCCATTTATATTATCAAGGCAAATAAAAATGAACTGATGCCATTCGTTGTTGTCTTCTTTTATTTAGGGCTTTGAAGAGAGATGTGAAATCAGCACATTTCTTGTTAAGTTTGCACTGGCTGATTGTTGCTGTTGTAATACAGCCTAATTATAAGACACGTTAAACATATAACGCAATCTTTTGACATTGTAGAAGATACGCTATTTGCAGTCCGCCATGATTTATTTATGATATTTAACTAAAATATCCAGTAAAATGAGGTAAAGCCATAGCCATCTGTTTCAAAGATGATTACCACGATTAAAATATATCATAAAAGCAGTTCCACCAAGAAATGCATGACAATGACAGTGGCGAAATCCTAGCATCTGTTCATTTTCGCTTTCTACAAATCTAACTGGGTCACTGTATTGAATTTCTGGGACGCTGAATGCCTCACTAGAGTTGTGATTGGACAGACAGTCAAAGCGAGTAGAGAAAGGTTGAACTTCCTTCACTTTATCAGTGGTTTCGTTTCAGGCAAATAAGTGCAGTGTGTGGCAGGCTTTCATCGCCAGATCCTTGCGCAGCTTTAAAGCTCACAATCCAGAGTTTTTGTGTCGGGTACGTCGAAATAAGGTCGAAAATGAAATACGGATTATTATTGATCGCGCTTTTCATTGCTGCAACAGGTAAAGTAAATGATTTTATTGCACTACTCCATTTGAAATACGCGTTTGCCGAGTGATTATTGAAGTACTTTGACATTTACTACCATCTGAAATTGCACTGACCTCTTAAAAACCTACTAAAGGATACTATGCAAAACAATATAAAACTGGCTGATTCCAGCAATAAGGAAGTAGTTGTGTTCCAACATAACGTAAGCAATCAAATCTGATTCATATTTAAAATGTGACCTCAGGTTTAACTCATGAGAAGGATTTTGAAATAAAAAAGACCGGAATGAGATTTATAATTTGCCATACTTTTCGGGAAAACCCGTAGTTTCGATTATATGCTTGAGTTAAATAGAAAGCAATGGTAAAACAAAGCTTAAGATCAACTTTTAAGTATTAGGCTGATTAGATTTTACATTGCAGTTACATAGGCTACAGAAACACAACCACTTCCTTATTGCTGAAATCAGTCAGTTCTGTTCTATGGCACCTTTATGGACATATTAACATATGAATAATTCCTAAACCATATTAATTAATTAATTACTAATTTAGTATTATAGCCTATATGACTTTTTTATTATTATTTTCTTTTACTCCTCTTAATATTTAAAATGGACAAGTGCAGTTCACAAGTGCATACGCTTGTCTGGTGACCTGGCAACCCGCGAAACTTTCCTTAAACCAAAGAGAGTGTCAGTCACATTGTCAGCACTTTTTTTTTTTAATGTGGTTAATCTAACGATCAGACATCACGTGAAATCGGCTGAAGTGAATTATCACATTTCCCTGTTGGGAAATTTTGACGTGTGTACGCTTGTGACAGCGCGCGCGAGGGAGGAAGTGAATGCATGTAAACAGCACCCCATGCACAGAACAGGTGGACGCTCTGTGCATAATGGCCGTTTTTCTTTTTTTCTTTACAAAAACGTTTAGCTAATATTTTTTTTTAATAAATGTAATTAATGTTTAGCTTTATTATTATTATTATTATTAAAAGCAGATCACTTTTTCTAATTGAGGATTTCACTGTCAGATTTAGCTCCCTTTTGGAAACACATTTTCTTACATTCTCATGTCTGCATCTTTCTTCTCAGCTCTCACCTCAGGTGAATATAGTTCAGCTTATGTGGCCCTCGGTGTATCCACAACACCTTCTCCCGGTCCAAACACAACAACCCACAACCCGAACTCAACTACTCTCAGTCCAAACTCAACAACCCACAACCCGAACACAACAACCCACAATCCGAACACAACTACTCTCAGTCCAAACTCAACAACCCACAGCCCCAACTCAACAACCCCTGCACCTACTACTACAGCTATACCTATGCCAACATCACCCACCAACCTGACAATGGGGAAATATAATGTTACTGGTGAAAAAGGCATATGTATTTTGCTTGACATGGCAGCTGAGATCCGTGTAAACAACAGCAAAGTAAGATGTCTTGTGTTGGTTTGACTTCTCTGCATTCAAATGTGATTCAGCTTATATCTAAACCTCTAATAAGTTTCACATTGTCACCTTGTTATTTTTCTATGTTTCATATAAAAATTATCTGTTGTTCTGAAGTATTTATGTTTCTCCAGGTTAATGGCACGTATATTGTTCAGCCAAGCAAAACTAATGTCAGCGGAGAATGCTCGATTAGTGTATCTATCATGCTCGGTTTTGATGAAGGTGATATTACCTTCAAATTTGAGAAAGTAAGTCTGTTTATGGATTTTCAAAAATAGTTTACTCTAAACAATCTTTTCATGAAGAAATTTAATCTAAAACCTATCAGTGATGTGTTTCAAATGTGGCAAGGAGCAACAAAATATTTAATAAGCAGTGTCAAACTTTTTTTTTGAATCTAGAAACTTGTTTTAGCGTTGCAGATTGTGTGTATCAGGCTAGTGGTCTTTATTGGTAAAAGACCAATATAATCTGAGTTTGTGTGGTCTGAAAAAAGGAACTCTGAGGCACTTTAGGAGGAAGTATAAAAGACTGTCTGGTGTAAACCTGAGCCGCCTCCCAGCAACAGGCTCACAGCGTGTATACAGACTGATTGCGATGCACATCCTATCAGTATGCCGCAGTTACGCAGATAATGTCTGTTACTCATTAAGGATCAGATTTGTTCATTATTTTGTTGTGCACCTTGCCATAACTTAAGGATTCATTTGTTCACATATGTATTTGTTTTAAAAATTGTATGATGTTTTGTGATGCATTATGGTTCTTATTTTGTTGCGTTTATGTATTTTTGGGTTACCATTGTAATAACCTTTTTTATTCTGACTTTCTAGGATGATACAACAAAAAAGGTCTTTGTCAAGTATGTTCGATACAATTTGAACTATGCTTTCACACCAAATGGTAAATATGCCGTCATATACGACAAGTGCCATTTTCCTTTTAAAACAACCACAACGACACACATCTTCAGTTTTCTGCAGTTTATTCCTGATATTGTTATCTGTATAGTTAAATAAAGAGTGTATCTAAATAAAGAGATTACATTTTATTATTGGCCTATTTTAACTGTAATACGTTATATACATTTTTTTTAACTTAATCTACTGAAGACAGATTTCTTGCTTCAGAATCTTTTTAAAATGGCATAAATAGCCAAGCCTCTATAAAACAAACACTAGGCCATGCAGTTCAACCAGTTTAGCAGCAGTAAATGTAACATTCTGCCAAGAAGGAATAAGGAAGTATTAGTGTTATTTTTGGTTACCATAAATATCATCACTGCAAAAAAAATAATAAACATCCATGCGTACATGCATTTCATTTTATATTTATAAACAGTAACTTTATGACGTTGCATAAGCAATTGTTTTTAAGGACCCGTTCGTTGTTATGTCTGTGTGAGTGAATTGAGTTCTTATAGAAGTGTACTGGCTATAATTATGACTATTATTATTATTATTATGTTACGTAATTACATTTGTGGAATTAAGAACAGCAAGAGACTTGGTTCATGTTTTTCTAATTTTGTGCACATCCATGCCAACACTGATCAACTTATTTTTCTTTTTGTCAACAAAGTGCTAAGCAATTTCACAGGGGTGAATAGGACTCTTGAGCTGTTTTCTGTGGATGTGGGTCGCTCTTACTCCTGCAAGGCTGAGACAGTGGACATGGGGAATGGTGTGAGGTTGTATCTGACCCAATTCAGGATTCAGGCCAGCGATATCAAAAACAACGAATTCGGACCACGTAAGTATCGAGTGATGATGACGTTTCGTTATCTTAAAGCACCTGATCCTTATGGATAACAGTAACAGTCCTTGCATTTTTATGCACTGTATACCTTATGTCCTAGATACTTCATAAAGCTTGTTTACAAAGATCGTAAACAAAGGTGTCATGGCAATGCAAAAGAGCTGGTTAGACCAGCCATGACTCTAAACAAATGATACTAAGGAGATGTCTATAAAGTCCAAAGGCCACCTATTAACTAATGTGGATCTTATCCTCAGCATGTTTTATTTTTATAATCTACTTTTTAATTTAACTCTTATTATTATTTAATATTATTTCATTTATTATTCAGTTATTAAATTAGACAGTATTTAGACAGACTGCACAGAAATACATGCAGTGTAATGGCACATGCTGCAGTTCAGAAGATATCGTGCATATTTGATATTTTGAGCTTATTTTAGAACACATGCGCTGTGTCCAAAATTGAATAGTGTATAGTAGATACTACATTTGTTTTAAAACTGGCTTTGCAAATGTTTATACAAACTACATCCGCCATGATTCTGCTTCTGTGGACTAATAACATGTCCTAAAAACAGATGCACTTCTCAGAAAGTCAGTCATCAATGTACTTTTTGCATACTGTTTTATGAATACTGTGAATTTAAAAATACTACTCGGTTCACGTACTGTTTTTCACCTACTATATTGTATGGAAGTGGGCATTTGTTGTGTTTAGATTGACTTGTAAGTCCTCAGTTGTTTAGTGTCTGCATTTACAAAGTCAGTAAGCATCATGATGCCTAGCATTTTAAAATCTCTTTAGATTCGAAAAGTTGCGTGGCATATACCAAGTTTAAATTTTTTCAGCTACAATATTGACTTTGTTTTAATTTCTTACATTTCTTGTTCATTGTGCTCTGTTTGTGTTTGTACAATAGCTGATCTGTGCAAGGCGGATCAACCCGACTACCGCGTTCCCATCGCCGTGGGCATAATCCTCATCATACTCATCATCATTGTAGTCATCGCTTACCTCATCAGCAGGAAACGGAGGAATGATGGGTACCAGTCACTATAGAGGCCTACAAGTGGTGATTTATGAGAATATCAGCAATTCCAGTTTACAGGAATCTTAATGCTGTTATGTATGTCTTAAGTGAATGTTACTTATGTATGATGAACATGGATGGCCTAGGATCTGTCCAAGCAATGTTTACTATGCAGGGACAGTATGCCACATCCTAACACAAGTTGAAGTTGCCTTCACGATTTCTACATCACTATAAAATTATAATACAATCAGACCAACAATTGGCTTAGTACCTGCCTTATTTAGCCTGCATTCATATACTAATTAACTTTTCTAAAGAACCTAACATAATACTGACATTACAGAAGGATACTGTTGATCCATCTTAAGTGTAGGTGCTCTTTTCTATAAGTGCTCTTCACTGTCTGTCACACATTTAATGTATTTTCTGTGATATAGGCTGATAAGCCATTGTTAGTCTGATAAATATGTACAGTGCTTTATAAAAACCTATAAAAGGGAATACAGTTGCTTACATTGTGTAATTAAAAATAGAAAGGATTTTAAAAGCAGTTGCATCCTTCTATTCATTCTGCATTTTTTCTGTTTTTTTTTTTTTTACCTGAAGATTTTTACTATATTGTATTGTGATCTGAAGCTGCATTTATGCACTGAATATTGAGAGCAATGTGTAATTTTGGTTACAAATAAAATAATAATAATTTGTTCAAAAATGATTTCTGAAAGGATCATGTGACACTGAAGACTGGAGTAATGATGCTTGTATCACAGGAATAAATTACATTTTCAAATATATTCACACAGAAAACAGTTATTTTAAATTGAAATAATATTTCACAATATTACAGTTTTTTTCTGGATTTTTAATCTAATAAATGCAGCCTTGATGAGCAGAAGAAACATCTTTAAAAACCATTAAATATCTTACCGACCCCAAATTTTTGAACGGTGGTGTATGTTTTTGATTTTAATAACGAAAGATTCAAGTCTCCACGTGATAGAGGAGTGGCGCTCATCTTTGGGGATGGGGTCTGGCAGGAAATTTGAAACCAGCGCTGGTCAGGAAAAACACAGTACCGGACGTAGAGAAAAAAACTCATTTTGCATTTGTCAAAAAATAAAGAGAGAAACTATAAACAGCTACGCTTTTTGTCTCATCTGATTTAGACTATCAATATGCACACCTTAAATATGTTTTTCTCTTTCAATAACCTATTTTTTATATAGTTTTAAAGAGATGATAAACACACTGTAAAAGACTTCTGTGGTTTCAAGTTCAGCATTTGCAGCTGTAATGTGATGTCGAAAGACTGCTCCAGATGTAAAAGGGGCGGACACATTCCAAAACCCCCATAACGGAGCCCTTTTAAAGGGATTTTTGGCTGCAATACAATAGCGATTGTTTTGGACGCATGCACTGAAGACCAGAAGAAGAAAATGCGCAGTAAGAAATCTTCTAAACAATGCATTTTTTGTATCTGTATTTGTACGAACCGAGCCAGAACCGATGCATACGATGTTTTAAATACATAGACGAAGCTGACCCCGAGGAGGCAGAGGTTTGTGAAGAGGTTGCTCCAGCAGCACTGACCCCGAGCGGCTCGGCCGACGCGGGACCCTTGCTCAAAGTTACTTTCCAGAGGAACCCCCACCAAAAATACAAATACCTCGAGGCAGAACCCAAGATTTTAGGGGTACACGCGAAGGAGAACTCAATATAGTCTTAAAAGTAACTTAAACGTAACTTTACTAAGGGATTGTTTTGTTGTATCCGCAGGTGACAGAGATCGCGCTGACTGTCTTCTTCATTCTTTGCAGAATACCTTTTTATATAGGACTAAATGAATTGATTTTAAATAGCTTAATGCTGGCATCGTCATGTGTTGTAAGTGTCAATGTTATATGTTTTACTGTTATATGATTAAACTGTACAACTTGGTAGTTGGTTAGCACGATAGACAGATAGATATTTAATGTAGTTTGTAGTTTCTGATGATAGTATGCATTTTACAACATTCCAGTTTTTTTATTTGGCATTGGTGTAGAGGTCTATAAGAATACCCTTTAGTATGATTTACCATGTTTCCTTTAAACAGGGCATTATTTCTGGCAGTGTGGCAATAGCAGCACAGAAACTTCACTTGCCAACAGTAAGTGTTAAAAAGCTCACCGTGGGTAATTTTATCATGATTTACTGTCTAACCGTTAATCATTCCATCCCTGATCACAGCAAAAGCAATGAAATATGCCAGTTATGCACTATATGCAGAATGTATCCAGTGAATTTCCCACTCTGCATGTATCAATGAAGAGGCACTTAAGAATAAGCATTTCTGAGGGTGTTTTTGTCATTTCTCAACAGCTTAAGGCTTGTTTGGGAATGCAGGTGGTCACATGTGTGGCGTATACCTTCTGTCTTCTGGGGACATTTGTTGAGCCACAATCACACATGGCTGGCTGCTGGCATCGCAATAATTACAACGATACAGCACAAGAACATGACGTATGTATACATTTAGAGGTAAGTAAACCATTTTAAATCAGTCACTAGACTGTATGTATAGGTGTACAATGCCCTCCATTAATATTGGCACCCTTGGTAAAATATAAGCAAAGGCGGCTGTGAAAATAAATCTGCATCACTGATCTTTTTAATCTTTTATTTTTAAAAAATGAAGAAATTCTAACGTTTCATTGAAGCAAAACAGTTGAATGTGGGGAGAAAATTTCATGATGAAATAAACGTTTTTCTTAAAACGCATGTTGTCCACAATGTTTGACACCCCTAGAAATTCGTATGAGTAAAATTCATATTTACATTTTAGCACACCAGGATGACTAGAAGGAACAGGAATATTACTGATTCACAGGATTATAAATATGAGGAACACTAAAGACAAAGAGTATAGTTCTGATGTGCAGAACAAGATTGTAGAGCTTCACAAAAGTGGCAGTAAAAGAGCTAAAGCATTGAAAATCCTCATTTTCACCATTGAGGCAATAATTAAAAGGTTCCTAGCAACTAAAGATGTTATGGATCTGCCTGGAGAGGATGTGTGACTGTATCGTCCCAAAGCACGCCGAGGATGACACTGGCTTCTATGGTCAAATTTTTGGCAGCAAACCCACCAGATGGGTTTAGTACAAACAGGGATAAAAAGTATACTGCTGGATCTTTAATGTTGTGGGCCTGTTTTCTACAGATGTTCGTGCTCAGGTTTTTTCCAAACTCTTCAGCCATATTGGGGAAAGGATGTTGCAATATTTGGGGGCCAGTAACTGTAGCCAACGTAAACTAATGAAAGCATTTATTTCACAATGGCATTTTCACCCCGACTTTAATTGCTTTACTTCAAAATTTTGTGATTTTTTTGAATGAAAGATCAAAAGGATAAACAATGCAGATTTATTATCACAGCCACCTTTATTAGTGTCAATATTAGTGTAGGGCGCTGTATATGTTTTTTGTTTGTATGTATGCTGTATATACACAGTAGGAAACAGTCAGGTTTGAATTTCACATACTGGAATCAGGAATGGGCAAATGAAAAGATCCAAGAGACTTAATAGTGATGGTCAGACAAATGGTGTTTCAAGGTGTTTTCCAAATTCCCAGACCTCAATTGAGCATCTATAGGATGTGCTGAACCAACAAATCCAATCCATGCTAATGTCTTTTTGCCAGACACCACAGGACACGTTCAGAGGTCTTGTGGAGTTCATGCCTTGATGATCAAAACTATGTCTATGATATTAGACAAGTGGTTTTAATGTTGTGGCTGATCAGTGTTTATATATTGTCTATCCTCTTTACTCACAGAAGGGATATCATCTACTGTATGGATTAGATCAGCTTACGGAGGTGGTTCAGATTGTCCTCTCCATCACAATAGCTGCATACTGCTGCAAGGTGATTCCTTGCTGTGCTTCCAGATCTCATGTGGTAAGCAGTGCTCATTTTTAAATATCTGTCAAAGAGCAGTATGAATCATGCACAGTTCTCGACTGTAAACTGTTTCTGTCTTTTTCAGCCCGCCATCGTTTTGGCGCCACCCACGGATACGCAATGAAAGTGAGAGTGCGTGCATCTAAAGGCTAATACTTCAAATATAACTCAATCTTAGATAACACATTATTAGATACTAATACATTATGTCATAGTCAGACATATCACTAATATATCTTTATACAAATATTTTGAGAGAATTTAAACATCTAGTCTTTTAACAGTATTTTAATAGTCTTAACAAATGTGCAGACTGCAGACCTGTTTCTGAATTAACAAATGTGTATAATTGCTCATATGAATTAATATTTTAATCAGCTTTACAATACAACATATAAAACTTATACTGTATGTTCCGACGCATATACTGAATCAATTGGTTTATGAACATTGTCAATACTTAAATTAAAAGTTATTAAAATTGAATAAATAAAAGTAACAATAAAGCTGTACGTACTGACAATTTCTTCAGCATATTATTTACCTTCTTTGGAGGGGTATTTCACCCAAAAATGAAAATTCTGTCTTCATTTACGCGCCTTCATGACACTCCAAACCTGTTTCTCTCATCTGTGGAGCTCCAAAGATATTATGAAGAATGTTGGGAATCAAACTAAATTGGAGCCCATTGACTTTTCTATGCACTTTCTACATAAGCAAAGAACACAAATGAGTCTAAAAACTTGTGATGCTTAACACAATCTTTAATTATTTCATAAGAAAAGATAAAGCACATTTTCAAAAGGTGATTCAGCTTGTACACATCTTAAAATCATTACTGACAATTTAGAAATAATCGTAATGAAGAATCTTCATAGAAGATAAAAATTGGATTCGGCAAATCTGTCTATTTAAAGTAAATGAAAAAGGTTCTGATCTCCTTTGGATAAATGGTCACATTGAAGTCCTGGGTTGGGCTGCTGAAAAAATCAGTTTGCTCTGTAAGAAGAGAAAAACAACAGTTTTTATCTATTCAATCTGATTTAATTACTTGTCAGATCAAACATTGTAGTTACCAGTCAAGGGTGAAATCTCACCTTTTTTCAGTACACTTTCATTGGTTTTCCAGCTCCACCTCTGGAGGTCTGATTTATTCCACGTTCCAGTGAGGGAACGCTCCTCAACGTTGGTTACTTCACCTATGCCTCTCATAACATCCTGTTAATGAATTCATGTATGCATTCACTGTAAATTGGTACCAATACAAACATAAAAAATGAATAGATGAAATGTACCTTCAGGTTAATAATGGTGGGTTGTGATAGGACTGGGTCTTCTCCCTCCTCATACAGGTGTGTGATTCTCAAAAGAATACGGTCAAAGTCTATCTCAGACTTTCTCTTGCCACCTTAAAAAAATAATATGTACATTTAGAATTTAGCTTATAAGCAGAAATTATGCTTCACCCTGAGTCTCTCCATCAAATCCTGATCCACACAACTGTTATGAAACATACTGTTTTGCCAGTTTTGTTGTGTACAGTGTATTGTGGCCTGCCTGAGTTGAGGTTGTGGAGGTGCTGGGTGTGATCAGGACTGTAGCTCCAGCCAGGGATGCTGAGGGTCTGCATGTGGAGGTTCTGGGGAAGCACAACCGGCTGAACAAACCCTCTCGGGTTCCACGGCTTTTCTGTGTAAGGGAAATGTTTATATTTCTTTGTCTCTGTTGGCTTACCAAAATGTACACTATAGCCTATATATAATATGCATGTTTAGGTTTAGATTTTTATGTTTATGTATACATTTTTAATAATATAGAACGAAAGTTTTTTTTTTTCGATAAATTGGGATGGTGCCCCCCTGGGAGCTGGTGCCCTACGCAGACTGCGTACTCTGCGTATAGGGAGCGGCGGTACTGAATACTCGTGTCTGCAAACTCACGGGGTTGGTCAATGGGCATAACCACAGGTCTGTGCTGCAGCTCCAGTGCCTCCTGTTGGTAAAGAGAGGACAATGCAGACGGGGAGCCCAGCATCATCCAGAGAACGGGCCGCACCACAGATGAGTCATTGAGAGTCAGGTTATAACCCAGATTCCACTCCTGGTTGTTCCAAAGCCGTCTATGAAGCATGACCTGATGCACGCACACAATGCACAGAATACAAATCATTAGTAAAATAGAAAACAAGGCCTTAGAGATTGACATAATCGTGCAAAGTATGTGTGAAAGACAAATGCAAGCCCTTACTTCTACTTGACCCTGACTTAGACTGGCCACTCCATGAGCTCTTTCACTGAGGAACACAACTCTGCTGGAATCATCTTCTATGTAGGCAGCTCGTACCATTGGGTAGTAATTCTGTGCATGTAAACACAACAGACATTTAATAAGCATCTCTCTTAATATCTGACAAACTAGTATGATTTATGAATTTTAGGTGTAAATCAACCTTACACGGGCGATTGTGTTGTTCACAAAGGTCTTATGTGTCCTTTTCATCATCTGATAGCCGTTGTTATCAGTAAAGAGTGTTCTGTTATTCTTCAGACTCGTGCGGGTTCTGAAGACGGCCTCTCGGTTCATCTCTAGGGGGCCCACTTTATAGCTCTGCTCCAGTCTGAAACACGGCAGCCGACCCTCAAACCCTACCGGCACTCTGGTGACCACAGAGTAAGTGTGCTTTCGGTCTTCTTCCTCTCTGCATAGAAAACACTCACACTTTTAGAACTGAGTACTATTGCTAGATTTGTGGAGAAAATGTGAGTGGTCTTTAAAGCCACACTGAAACAGGCACAGCACCAGATTGTTTTATTTTATATTGTGTGGCCAATGCAGTCATAAAAAAACAAGTTTGCAGATGATCATGGTAGGGTTTAAGCAGACTAAATGATTGGAGAAATATTCTTATTTCTCAGAATTTATTCTTAGCCACAGCCATATCACCCTGCAGCCCAAGCCTGGTTGCCCACTGTAGCTAAGCAGGGTTGAACTTGGTCAGTACCTGGACTAGGTTGCTGTTGGTAGAGGTGTTAGAGAGGCCAGCAGGGGGTGCTCACCTTGTGGTCTGTGTGGGTCCTAATGCCCCAGTATAGTGACGGGGACACTATACTGTCAAAAAGAGTACGTCTTTCGGATGAGATGTTACACCGAGGTCCTGACTCTCTGTGGTCATTAAAAATCCCATGACACTCATCGTAAAAGAGTAGGGGTAAAATAGTCCCACTGGCCCTTGTCTATCATGGCCTCCCAAAAATCCCCATCCATTGATTGGCTTTATCTCTCTGTCCTCCTCACCTGTAGCTGGTGTGTGGTGAGCGAACTGACGCCGTTATCCTGTTGCTGCCGTCGCATCATCCAGGTGGATACTGCACACTGGTGGTGGTTTGAGGAGAGACCCCCCCACACATGATTGTAAAGCGCTTTGGGTGTGTGGCAATACACAGTAAAGGGCTATATAAATGTGTCATTCATTCATTCTTAGGTTATGACGTAGTAATGAAAGTTTAAAAATATGAGATAAAAAACCCCATACGCTGAAACATGCATGGATGAATGGCTCACAATAACATGCTTTTTTTTTCATGCCTGTTTACATAGTAAAACTTTTAAAAAGTTTTTTATTCATTTAAAATACAAATGCACAATGAGTACCAAACTGTTTTTTCTATTTATTAGTATCAATCAGTTGTGGATACTTAATTTTGCTCGCTAATTTCCTATTTTGCATTTACCCTCATGCTTCACAGTAGGTGTGGTGTTCTTTGGATGCAACTCAGCGTTTTTTCTCCTCCAAACACGACAAGTTGAGTTTTTACAAAAAAGTTCTATTTTGGTTTCATCTGACCACATGACATTCTCCCAATCCTCTTCTGGATCATCCGAATGCTCTCTAGCAAACTTCAGACATGTACTGGTTTAAGCAGGGGGTCACGTCTGGCACTGCAGGATTTGAGTCCCTGGTGGAGCAGTGTGTTACTGATGGTAGTCTTTGTTACTTTGGTCCCAGCTCTCTGCAGGTCATTCACTAGGTCCCCCCGTGTG
>JAUMHE010000306.1:1398704-1438443 GCA_032359235.1 Enteromius mattozi
GGTCTAAATCCTGACTGGAAATCCTCACAGATACCATTTTTCTCTAAGAAGGAATATAATTGTGAGGATACTACCTTATAGTATCTTTGACAGAAAAGGGAGATTTGAGATCGGTCTGTAATTAACTAGATCTTTGGGGTCAAGTTGCATTTTTTTAACGAGAGGCTTAATAACAGCCAGTTTGTAGGCCAGTTTTCATGACAATTATGACTAATACCACAGTAAAAAAATGATAATAATAATTTAATAATGTAATTTTGTAAAAAAAAGATACAGAATACCTCTAAACACATTTACGACCAAAAACTTAAAACTAATTTACAAACGAGAAAATGTAAACCAGTAAATTCAACAACGCACACTGCTATTAAAATCTGTTTTGTACCTTTAACATACTGACCAACGCCATAATAATGGTGGTAAAAGAAAAAGCTATGTGAAGAATCAAAGCCCATCACAAGTAGATTTGCCACAAGCAGAAGTATGTACTAACATATATATAACAAAACACCATCACGGTAACACACGTCACTTAAATAATGCAACAAACGTACAAAGGATGTAACATAAAGCCCAAATGTACATAACTGATAACAAAAACTTAAAAACACTTTAAAATATGGAGGTTCACGCAGGGAATTCTGGGAATTTCAGTTTACAGTACTGTAACTGGAAATTATACATTATTTGTTCTTTTTACTTCTAAAAACGGTACAATAAACAGCATTTTACTGTAAATTACATTAAATGTCTGGTTAGATGTTTTACAGTTTTTCACTGCATATATTACGGGAACATACTGTTAACCTATTAACAGTTTTTTTCAATAGCAAGTTTTTTCAGTTAAAATTACACTTGTTTTTTTTTACAGTGCACATAAGAGCTATATTATAGTAACACTGACTGTAGTATGTTGGGAACTACATTAGAATTGATTGTTTTGAGAGTGGATGGCTATTTCCTAGTGTGCATACAAATAATAGCTAATAGGCAGATATATATAGTAATACGCAGCATTTCAGAACTAAAGGGTCTGTTTTTTTGTTTTACTAAATTAACTTTTTTTGATGATGTATTCCTCCAAACATGTGCCCTATGAGACGGCATGCCAAGGCCAGAATGAAAAAGCAGCAACAGAGCTCTTCATAATCAGAGACTCCTCCACCCCTCAATGTGTGAAAGCTGATTATCGGTCCCTCCACTCCTCTTCATAGCACCCCTTCTCTCTCTTTTCATTGTTTCCATCACTCCCTCTCTCCCCCACTTCACTGAAATACCCCTCAACCAACCAAACTGTTCACAATAACCACTGGCTCCTGTTGTTATGGAAACAAGAAATGTGACACAAAGCCTTGTTAATAAAAGGTGGTTGTGACTATAATAGAGCAATCCAAGTAAACAAATGTAATCGAAATGAAGTTTTAAAAAATGCAAATATTGGATAGATACAATACAGCCAGGACATTCCACGCCCTGCATACTTTGACAAGTGCCGTTAACGCTAAATGGATTTTCTGTTCTGACTCAATTTATTTCTCTGTAAAAATGGACTAAGTGTGCAATGCAGGTGTTAAAATTCCTTGCTAAATTCCTTATCCGTTAATACAGTCCATTTGCACTGTAAACACACACACACACCTTTTGTAAGGTCAGGCCGAAAGGCTTTTGAACTACATTAGCAACTCACACTGAATCCTTTGAACCGAAGCCAAATGACTGACAGCAAACAATATTAAAATGCATGAGCAATTCTAACAAAGAGCTATGAAATACACCAAAGGGATGCAGCCATTTGCGAGCAGTGTTTTAAAAATGCCACACGAATGTTGATCCTTTCAAATGGTGGGAGACATATCAAAATGTCTCATTTGAATGAGTCACGATCAAACATATTGCATTATGAGTCGGTAATATGCGCGGAATGAAAATGCGGTATCCAGCGGGGAGAGAGAGAAAGCAGGAATGGAGATAGACGTTTGAGGGGGTCGATGGACAGGCAAAGTGTTTGCCCATTGGCCGCCTCTGAGGGAAAGTGTGTATGAGAGGAAAGAGCACTCACACATTCAGCCTTGGGCAAGGTGACTGAGGGGAGACAGTGAGTGACAACTGCAGTTGAACTAGAGGATATTCAATCTGAAGGGACAGAATAATGAATCCAGTTCTCAGGAATTAGTACCACATAGATGTCAAAACCCCAGGGAAGACAAATCCACAAAGCAGGATGTCAGAGTGTTCATGATATATAAAAAAAGAGGATATTATCTATATATCAGCCAGGCTGATTAAATGGGAGATATTTTGAGATAAGCAGACAGAAACCGTGCTGGATGACCAAAAATTATGAAAAGCTCATAATACATATGTGATCTGTTTTCAAAAATATAACAGTAAGGTTTAGCTAATTTTAACTTGTTTTTAAAGAAATTGTGCTCACCAAGACTGCAATTATTTGATTAAAAATAATAAATGCAAACATACATAAACATTATATTACACAGAAAAACTAAATATTACAAATTTCTGCTTTAATGTAAAATACAATTATTCCTGTGATTTTTTTTTATTATTATTATTATTTTGACTCCAGTCTGTCGCATAATTTTTCAGAAATAATTCTAATATGCTGATTTAATGCTCAAGAAACATTTCTTATTATTGTCAATGTTGAAAACAGTTGCCGTGTTATTGTGTGGAAGCATTTTTTTATTTAAAAGAACAGCTTTTATTTGAAACGTAAACCTCTTGTAACATCTTTACTGTCACTTTTGATCAATTTAATACATCCTTGCTGCCTAAAAGCATTAACTGTTTAAAAAAACACTATATAACACTATTATAACACTTTAATTTAACACTCCATTTCAAGTTTTGGTCTCTTTTTGGAGCGCACACATTAAAAAAATCATATTTTGGACTTGTGAATGTTAAGGCTATAGCCATTTATCTGCATCATATCAGCTTTCAGCCACCCTGATTTACAGGTTTCAGTCGAGCACTAAATTTAACCATCACGCCACTGGATGCTGGATCCAGTCGAGTCCCTGTTTCAGCAGCTTTCTGCTAAAACTCCTCTTTACTGAAGCTGCGTTTTGAGTTTACGCCTCTGACCTTGAGCTTCAGGAAACTGACTGCGGTAATGCACGTTATTAAAACCGCGAGTGTGTGCATGTCTTCAATGGATTGTCCTTGTCCTCTCAGCACCGCAAACATATTCTTTGATCTCTGACCGGGATGACTCTCACAATGCGGTGGAGAACCTCAGGAATACAATATAATGCACCGACTCGCGCTCTCAGCCGCGCACTGATCCCACAGACGTGAGAAAACGCGCTCGCACGCACACACAATTTCACTCACTCTCCCTCTCAGTCTCTCCGCAGTACTCAGGTTGCAATTATCCTCTTTGGCTGGAGTGTTTTGATGGTATAATTGCCATGGACACTGAGGAGAGAGGGATTGGTGAGTGAGAGATAGAATGAGGGATGGAGAGGGGGAGAGAGGGACATCGAGAGCTGACACTCTCAGCATGCTAATGCCCAAACACACTCCATCTCCCCCCGTTTTCCTTTTTGTCACTCTCTTCATCACACACACACACACAGGTGCGGTAACCTCTCTCCATTCCACATTCTCTCCAGGCAGCCAAAACACCAAATACACAAGCCCGACGGGAGAGCGAGAAAAGATAGAGAAAACAACAGTAGGAGGGAAAAGAGAGGGATATTTTCCATCCACTGACAATAGAGATGATCCACGCTCATCCTCTGCTCATCCCTCAGCTCTTTCTGCTGTGTAATCCTTTTTGTCCTTTATATTCGTTCCTTCCCTTTTTACCCCACTCCAGAAACTGAGCCAAAGTGCGAAGGACTGCCTTTAACACGGTGGCCCTAAGAGATGGGGATTCATCTGTGCTGATGTCTTGATCGAGTCTAGGGGAAACAGCGACATCTGCTGGTGGATTCAGAAACTGCACTGAAACTCACTAAAGTCAACATGACAGGAAAATTGACACAATTGTGCACGATTCATCAGGATTGTCTTTAAAACGCCTTTTCTTTTTATATGACGTCACCTAGGCCGTGCTGGCTATTGGTTAATATTTACCGATAACCAAAGCCATTTAGACATCGGTTTAAATGAACATTCCGAATCAAAAAGCACCGAATGGATTGAATTTATGTTGTTAAAGGAACGGTTCATCCAAAAATGAAAATTTGCTTAAAATGTAATCAACCTTTAGGCCATCCAAGATGTAGATGATTTTGTTTAGACAGATTTGAGGGCATTTAGCATCACTTGCTCACGACTAGATCCTTTGCAGTGAATGGGTGCCGTCAGAATGACAGTCCAAACTGATGATAAAAGCATCACAATAACCAGTCCATAATCCATAATAACACTTTCTTCAGTGAGAAAGCCTATCGCCTGTTGTCCTCTTACATCAAAGTCCATATTTATTTATTTTTAGCTTGACCTGTGCATATTTCTCTCCTGATTCAGAAAAGTTCATATGGATAGAATGTGTGTATTTTAGCCAGAAGTAACTTTATTATGTTATATTATGTCATGTGGATTACTGTAATGTTTTATGAGCAGTTTGAACTCTCATTCTGACGGCACCCATTCACTGCAAAGGATCTAGTAGTGAGCAAGTGATTTAATGCGATGAAAAGACATCTACATGGCCTGATGGCGAGTACATCCCATGTCGCAATTTAATGCCAGCTAAAGCTAATGTAATAAATGCAACAGCAATAACAGCTAATGACAACAGCCTCCCCAAAATGGAGCACACTGTTTCAGGAGTGGAGTAACCCCATTTACAATCAACTGCAAACTCTGGTTTGGAACGCCCACCATCCAATTAATTCCCAATGGATGGAATCAAGTCCCTTCCTACATTCTGAATACACAGTGAACATCCTGTTCTACCCTGAATGTCACATTACGGAAGTAAACACAGATGCCATTTCATGTTGATCATAATTTATATATTAAATCACTTATAATTTACAAAACAGGCAGGTTTCATTGAAAAGGCAATGTCTTTACTTAGACAACAATCGTTTACATAACAGCTTCATTTACACAACAGATCAACCATTGGATTAAATAAACAAAAGAAGACATTTCCAGTTATTTAAGCTTAGAAAATTTATCAGATTATTAAGTTAAAATAGTGTCAAATCAAGTAAAACTCTGTTGTGGTGGTCTTGCAGTGCAGGGAGTATAATGCTGTTGGACATATCCTACAAGTGTAACTATTTGAGTAAGCGGGAAGGTAAGTGTGGGAGTCAAGTGTGTGTGTGTGTGTGTGTGTGTGTGTATGTATGTTGACTGTGTGGGTGGCCGGCGAGTTGCACTTAAGTGAAACCGTGATGGAATTGTTTCAATATGTGTGTGTGTGTGTGTGTGTGTTAGTCAAAAACTCAGTTGATGAGAGTGCATATGTGGGAGTGTGCTTGGGTGTCCCAGGTTTGATAAAGCTTGAGTTAGTGTGTGTGTGTGTGTGTTTAAACTGTTGCTCTATGTATTGTGGTCCTGAGTGGGAGTCTTTATGGAGAGAAGTCTCTCCGCATGCTCTAGGATTTCAGCAATCTTCCTCTTCACTGCTTCTCTCCTCTTCAAATCTACATCTCCTAGCGAGAGAGAATGAGTTATAGAAAGAGAAGAGAGAAAGGGTAGAAAAAAGGGATGTTGTGAGGTTTAGCTTCCTCCTACCATTTAAATATTTTGCATTGCATCCAAATAGAGCTCATTTCCTGCTTTGAGGGAAAAAAAACATTGCATGTTAATGTCCTTCTGTTGAGAGGTACTCTGCTCTTTCCTCTCAAATAATTTAATCATGCCAGGGTCATCCTGACCACAGCAAATTGGCATTTGGCTGATTTAGGATCTGTAATCTGCATATGGGGCCAGTTTTTCATTTTTAGTTTTATTTAGATGGAAAACAAAAAGAAGCAATAAACCTACAATTTTCACTGAAACAGCAATGTTTTGGTCCTGCAATTTATTAAAACACTACAGTGTTATTAAAAATTGGAGTTTTAACAAGCTATGACAGTGTACAGGATTCATAACTCTCTCTTAGTACTATTTTCCAACACATCGGCCTGCAACCATTCAGGTGAGTGAGGGAAGTTTATTTTTAATAATTGTTAAAATGTCATCCAGTTGTAGATTATTATACACTACTATTCAAAAGTTTAAGGTGAGTAGATTCCTATTTAAATTAAATCGGTCTCTTCTTTTGGACCGTCTTTTATTAAACATTTTCTAAAAAAATCTATTTTCAACATTGATTATAAGAAATGTTTCTTGAGCAGCAAATCAAATTGATTTCTGAAGGATCATGTGACACTGAAGACTGAAGGAGTGGCAGCTTTTCAATCACAGGAATAAATGGCATTTTAAATTGTAATAATATTTCACAATATTACAGCTTTTTACTGTGTTTTTGATCAAATTTACCCAGCCTTGATAAGCATAATGAGTACAGTAGGCTTAAAAAATACATTAAACATTAAAGAATCTTACTGACCTCAAAACTTTAAAGGGTAGTGTACCTACTGCATTTTAAACCTAATTTTGTGCACATTGTAACTTTCAGTTAATTATTAATACTTAAGTCTAGTCAATTACATGCATTGTGGGATACTATATTCCCTACAGTGTGCTTTTTTGAATACACATTGATAAATGTAGTGTATATTATCAGTGTATTCCATGCATTACAGACACAGCTTTCACAGTGTGCACAGTATGTACATGACATTCTGCAGTTTGTCATTCTATTATTAAGAACAGCCTTATTCTCTTACCTTGCACTCCTTTCATAAATATATCAACAGCCGTCCTATATCGTTGTACTGCTGCACTGTGTTCGCCGTTTCTCTCTTTTTCCTGGGCGACATTAAGCTCTTCATTGGCCTGGTACACGTAGCTCACACCTCCAGCAGACTCAGTCTCATCTGGAATGGTTAGAGGAACGGACAGGAGTTCAGCGTGGCTGGGTGATCCATATGGTTGATCTGGAAGATTGAGTGATGAGAGTGAGATTTGCATAAAAAAACCCCACAGAAAACCAATTATATGTAGAAATGATGAGTTAAACTGTGACTTCATTACCTTCTTTGGCACATGGGTCAAAAATAGCGAGGTCTGTATCTGAAAGAGGAGGCGGGGCCTTGTATGTATGTTCGTCCAATCCCGAGTCAAACAGTGAATCAAACTCCTCTGATTGGTCGACTGGAGAACCCGGAATTTCAAGCGAGGCATCTGGAAGATGAACAAGTGGGAATAGAAATGATGGAAATCAAATCAGACATTTTAAGACTGATAACTGTGACAAACTAACGTGTTGTAGTGTCCGTAGCAGCAACAGCAGAGCACTGGTCTGTGCCGTTATTCTGATGTGTTGTGATATCAGTCTCTCTCTCTTCTTCTGTCAGTCCTTGTATTTCTGTTTTGGTTTGTGTTTCTTGTGTGGGGCTGCTTTCCGTGTCACTGAGAGCCTCAACTGCCAGCTCAGGTTGGGTTAGATCTGTCAGTCTTTGGTTTGATTCCAGCTCCTGAGTCTGGATGGGAGCCTCTCTCCCCGTCTCCTCTTCAGCCAGTAGCTCGCTGTTTCTCTCAGGTAGGGGAATAAGAGGAGGCGGAAGAGACGTAGAAATGCTAGCTGTCTCCATTGGTCTTCTCACTTCTGCTCCCTAAAACAGAAGAAATAAAACCAAAAATATGACAAACATTCTGTCATTTATTCACCCTCATGTTGTTCCAAAACTGTATGACAATTGACAATGAGAAGTCAGTAATTCCCAAATAAATTGTTAAAAAATAATGCAATGTGATTTCCGTATTTTTTTTTTAAGATTCTGTCTCTCACAGTGGAAATGCACCTATGCTGAAAATTGTAGACCCCTTCATGATTTCTAAGTAAGAGAACTTGTAAAATCACAGGGTGATCAAATACTTATTGACCTCACTGTATATATATATATATATGTGGGTCAAAGACGTTAAGATGTCGGCATCAAAACAAATTCACAAAAACGTTATGTCCATAGAAAGCACTTTCAATGTAAGTAAAGTGTCTACTTTTAAGGTTTCAAATATGTTTTTGGGGAATAAAATGTCAAAATGTGGTCGAAACAATGTTACATTATCATTAACAATATTTATGTCCAAATTCAAACAACATGCTTATTCTGACTTGTACATATTAAAATATATAAAAGCATATAAAATTTGTGATATAAATTAGTAAAAAACATTACTGACAAATGGGTAAAACCTAGAATAGTGGCAAATTTTTAAAAAATGTAAGATGAAAGCTAATTAGTATTTGTGGTGAAAAAAATGTATAAATTGATTTTTGTTGTAAATATGCCCAACATAATTGTTACACTGAATGACATTTTTAGTGGGTAAATTTAGTAAATCAGGGAAAACGTGTGATATTTATTGTTGGCTCAGAAAAACAAAACAGAAAACGTTTTAATTTTGGGGGGGAAAAAACAACAGTTTAAAGCAGTACTACACATATGTTTTTGGTTAAACCCTTTTTCGTCTTTGACCCATGTATATTATTATGTATTATATAATGTATGATACAATATTTTATATATAATACAGAAACAATACAGAATTTTTGTAAAAGTCTTTACTGCCACGTTAAAAAAATAATAATAATAATAAAAAAAAATAGAATCATATGGATCCCAAACTTTTAAATGGTAGTGTACAGGTTTTATAGGAAAAAAACAAATAGAATACATGATACAGAACAAATATATTTTCTATTGCTGTAATCGCAAATAATTACATCCAAAACAATAGTTTGTGTTTGCATAATATGTGTTATATTTATTTTGTACTTGTATACTGTAAATGCAAACACGTGCATGTATATATTTAATAAAAATAGGTTATGTTTACATATTAAATATATTTATATATATAATATAAAATAATATAAATGTATATGCACAGAAATATTTCCAATATATATGCTTTATGTGAGTGTGTGTGTATATATACACACATCATAAATAGACACAGTACACACACATATATTATGTAAACAAAAACTTTTGACAGCACTAATATTTTCCAGAAGATCGGTATGTCTTACCCTGAAGAATTCTTTGAGTTGAGGGCTGTTGTACAGAGCAGGAATATTTGTAGTGAAGAGCAGCATGGCCTCAGCTGCTTTCCTCCTCTCTTCAATCACAGCCTCATCAAAACGCCCTGTGAGAGCCAGAGAAATACAAACACACAGACATGTGGCATCAAGTCATTCAAATATGAAATAAAACCATCAAACCAACAGGCAAACCAGGTCATTTCTCTTTTAAAGAAATTCCTTACCAAAAACCTGTGCACGTGGAAAAGAGGGAAACTCTTCTTGTCGTCTGAACAGGTTCCTATGAGTGTAAGCCAGCTCTCCGTGTAATTTCTTCAGCTCTGAGTACCTCTTCCACACCACAACCTGCCAATCAAAGCAACAATGAGCCCAATGCAGCTCTGATCCCACATGTACAAATACAAAAAAGATGCTCGTACCTCTTTAACATTCTCCGGCTGTGTCTTTGATACAAACTACAAAGAAAGATACAGAAAAATTAAACCACACAACACCAAAGGGAGAGGATTTGAAAGGACTGATTGTAAGCACTAATGAGGAAGGGGAGACACAGAAGTCACGTGACCTTGTCCCAGATTCTTTAAATCACGAGTTTCACTGCAAACCAGATAAACAATGCCCTGTACTAGTAGTTATTAACCCCCTCTATGAGGAGCAATTAATCTGATGCCTTTTGTATTCATGAAGCACATTTTATCCAAGTGTACGAAGCAGTTTACGCGTAAATATCATAAATATATTATTTATTGGAATATTATTAGACATAACAGTCTATTCAAAACACTCTGAGATCAGTCAATAACTATACAGTATCTACAGTATTATTCCAATCTGTGATAATGAGATGAAACGTACATATTATAATAAAATAACGTTATATCTTTGGGCTACTAACCCTTGCTAATACTTTATATTCCGTGTGTCCTTTCTCGTGTGTGCGTGGATCTGTCACAGTGAAGAAGCGGTAATATTCCTCTGTTTTGGCCTTTCGAGACATCACTGTCACATAAATATGTTTAAGTTTACAATAATATATGTGTATATATATATATATATATATATATATAAGGGGACAGAGTCAAGCGCCGTGACTGGCACAGTGCTGGACTGTTGACAGTTTGGAGCAGTTACTTCCTGCTTTGAGAGGAGCGCATGCGCAGACTGATAACAGCGCTGCTTTCCAATCCCTTCAAAATAAAAGTCACGCTATGACATTATCCCTGCGTCCCAATGTGCATACTATACACCCTAAATAGTAAATTACAAATATCATGTAGAATTTAGGATGCATAGTATGCACATTGGGACGCAGGCTTCGTTTCTTTATTGAATGAGAAATTAGAGAGTTTGACCCAGCTGAGGATGGACAGCATGCAAAGAAGAGAAGTGAGAAACGCGTTCATATGAGCGTCTATGTTTAGGGTATATTTGTATCCGTGTGTGCAAAGAATGTTTAGATAGGCATACACATATAAAATCAATTCTTACAGCATATTATGCTTTAAATATGCATGCAATATATTAATATATCAAGTTAATTCAAACCATTGTGAGTCTGCCATTTAGTGACTTTCCTCCATTGGAAATGCTAATCCACACAGACACAGTGTTTTTTTTTTGCCACATCAAACAAGATTTGTGATAACTTATAATAATTTACGTATTTATACACACATTTTTATTTAATATTTATATATTTATTTAGCCTATATTAAAAAAGGGTTGTCTGCACCTTTCATAAAAGCTATAGAATATATAATAAACCTCAAATTGCAGGTCAGAATATAAAAAAACATCTGGTTAAAAATAAAGCACAGCCAATAAGATAGATAGATAGATTGTCACTTTTTTAAAAACATAATGCTTATTTTAAACATATTAAGCTTAGGATGAGGCAGGCCTCCTTTAAGTGCCCAGCATGTTGCTCATAGCACTGACATGCCCACCTATCCCTTGTAAATGTTAATGGCCACCCACCGAGACGACCAAGTCTGAGTAATTGCCCTCTGAGATCCCGAAGTTTTAGTTCATGTGGGTTCAATAAGGACTATAATGTCACCCAGCTGCAAGCATGTCCGATATCAGCTGCACACGAGTGTCAACTTTGATCGGCTGGACAGGATCTCTATATATATATATATATGCAAGGCAGTCAAGCAAATCACCAGAGATGGAGGATGGGGTAAAATAATGACTAAGCAGACCAATTAACATTTGAGTCACTTCGCATCATTAGTTCCACAGTCTAACGAGGACCTCATAGTGAGAACAAGACTCAGAAATGCACGGCTCTCCAAATCACAAGTGACACCACACGCCTTACCGGAGCGTAATAGCATCATCACCCTGTAATAATTAACACCCCAGCAGTTCATTAGTATACATCGCCACTGAAGTTAATAACATTTCAGGAGTATATTTAAGTCTCATATGATGCATTTTTCAGTGATATGTTATTGCAAATGGCAGAATTGATAAGGCTTTTGATGCAAAAGCAACACCTCGGTGTGACCTTATCAAGCATCTTTCCTACTGGGTCTGGGAGTCCCTCCTCACGCACTTCACCCATTACCCCTGCTCCTCTACACCTACACACCACCAGCACCACCTCCACCATCCTTCGTGGTTATGTTTCGACCAATAAGTGCTCTCTAATCGACCCCAGGATCCCACTTCTGGTGGCTATAAAAGCCTGTCACCCTTAAACCCCTCTAAAAGGCAGTGTTTTGGTGTTGAAAGGATGTTCTCTCCATTACAGGTGTTTGTGGCGACTCTGTCCATGTCTCTGCTGCTTTGCAGCGTCACTTCAGCCCCGAGAGGAGACCTGCTGCTCCAGCTGCTCCAATCAGATGTGGATCCCAAGGAGAATGAGGTATAACGTGAACTTTTCTACAGATTTTTTAAACGTCACAATGTATGATTCATTGTGTTTCTTGCCTTTCCTTTGTAGTTATTTGTGAAAGTAAGTACTAGCAATTTTCACCTTGAGTGCAAATTGTTTCTACATCATTTTTTCAGTGTGCAATGAAAAGAATGTTATTGGATTAGCTTTATGTTTACATTTAGTGATTTATCAACTGACTTACAATTGAGGACAATGGAAGCAATCAAAATCAACAAAAGAGCAAATGCTATGACAAATCTCAGCTTAACGCAATACACAAAGTGAGTTTTTTTAATAAATAAAACTACAACAGAATAGAAAAAGAACAGAACAAGCCAGTGCCCTCCCTTGCTCCCTGTTAGTTGTACAATTAATTTTTTTACAAGAAATTACCAAGATATTACTCAAGATTTCTTATTTAATTCATTGTGTCCCTTGTCGTTTATTTTTGAGTGAAAATAGTTTCAAAGCCGTTTTTTGCAACTAGTAAATTTAGTAACAGTTTACAGTAAGCTTTCATTTATTAACATTAGTTAACTACATCAATTAAAATACTAATGATTAACTAAGATGAATAAATACTGTAACAAATGTATTGCTTATTGTTAATCTCAGTTAATGAACTAACTACTGGGATTTGTTGTGAAGTGTTGCTTTAAAGGCTTAAATTTTAACAAATGCCACCTTTGGTTTTATTACCAAATATTGAAATTAAGATTATGATCAACAAATCCTAGAGGTTTTCTTCACGTAGTGGTGTCTAATGAAACCTTATTGTAAAATTTACTGGCAATTTTGGAGTGCAAATGTTAAAATCCTTTTAAAAAATGTAATTTAAATTTACTTGCTTTGCAGCAGTTTTCAGATATTGCTAATAAATAATAATTAAAAATAAACAGCAAATAGCAAATTTAATTACACATAAAATTCTAAAGTAGAAAGACTAGTTTAATCAATAATCCTTGCACAAATGTATTTTTTCTTTACAGTCCACAGTTTTAAAGGTAATATCAGTGTGGATTTAATAGAGAAAATAATAACATGCATTTCTAAGAATTACAGCTAGTTCAAATTAGAATGTTTTTCTTTTTGACCACAAAAGATTTCTGAAGCATCTTCTTTTCTCTCTTCAGCTTCAGGATCTCTCTCGTTTGCTTCTCCTGAAGCAGCTTTCTGAGTCGGTGGCACCTGAGGAGAAAGACGCTCTTGAAAGCATCGATGATCTTGAGGTCCGTAATGAAGTGGTTCGCCAGATTCCCGTCTCCCAACGAGAACGCAAAGCAGGCTGCCGGAATTTCTACTGGAAGACCTTCACCTCTTGTTAGTCAACCTGCAAGACCCTTACAAACACTGCTGTAATACTTGTGTAGCCATCAAAATAACTTGGTGTTAGAGGATTTCTGGTCCTGTGCATATATCATGGATTGTAATAATCCACGTTTTTCTGTTTCTTATACTATTAACCAAGAATGGTCCTTATAAAAATCACCAGCACACATAGTAATGACACCAGAAATACTATTCCAGTATAAAGAGAGATTAACTCTGACTTGTATGCAGTGTATGCTATTAGGATTGATGGACAGAGATTATATGATTAATGTTTAAAATCTTGATATAGAGGTTTTTGTGTTGACCTTGCAACAGTGTCATTGGATTGCTAGTCCTCTGTATTAAAGTGTGATCAGGGAAAGTGTTTATGCATGATTGTCTCTACGGGATGTAATATAAACAGCAAGAACACACTAAAAACTTTTTTTGTCCATTTTTTTTCCCCACATTTCATCAAATCATAAATCAGAAAAACGGTCAGTACAAACTAGATGTCAACAGACGTTTGCAGTAAAAACAGATGGACTTATAAAGCTGATCTTTTTCTCTCCCTAAAATCAACACCAGGAAGAAAAAAAAAATGCAAGCTCATCCAAACATGCCCTAAAATAAAAAAAAAACTGGCAGCTTAAAAAGTAAATCAGCCATTAAAACAGACTGTGCAGTACCAGGGCACTTTATCAATTAGCAATCATCTGCAATAACAGGTTTAGAAAAAAATACAATTTGGCAGCAAATGGACCAGAAGGACACTATGTTGGAATAATCTTACAAAATATTCCAGACAGATCAATAAATAAAGCATGCGACCATCTGAACCACTTTATACTTTTAGTTCTAGATAATTGTAACTATTTGTCAAACACTAGCACTTAATTATTTCGCTTCAAACAATCAACACCTTATTTGAAACCTTTTTATATAATGGCATTAAGCAATGGATGCTCGCTGCTACACATTCAAACAACAGACAATTAAAATGCATTTTGACATAAAATAAAGCAAATACAGAAATCGAGATGTAAAAAAATAAAGCCAACCAGTAACAATCTCTGCACAGGAGTCGGTTGTGTAACAATCTGAAACTCATTTCTCTAGTATGTACTTTACCTCCTTGTATCCTTCATACTTGGCCATTTATCATCAAAATCGCAACTAAGTTTCTTGGTGTGATGAGAAACATATTTCTAATAAGAAGTCACGTTTGTTATTCATCTATCCTATAGATTTAGTTCCTGAACTGCTCTCTATTTCTTTCTTGAAAATAACCCACCCTGCTGCCAAGACCAAACCTCTGAATGCAGCTACTCTGCTTTAAAATGAAATCAACCACTTCGATCCAACACGCACCCGTCAAAAGATTTCCTTCATTGAAGCAGTCATTAAATACACAACCCTTTATTCCTATCTGACGACACTTCTCTTGTAACTGTTTTTGAATTCAGCGTAAACCTAGAGCTAGAGACTGCCCAGAAAACAAAACAGCTGCCTGTGTAAAACTTTTCCAACCTTTTTTTTACCAGAATTATCATTAGCATCATGACGAATGTAACGATAAGCTAATATCAAGTCAGTAAACGAAATACAGTAATAATATCCTTCAACAATCATGATTTCAAGTATTAAAATAATGAGCATTGGATATCCGCTGACATCAGGTTTGTGTTTTTGAGAGGATAAAAGAAAAGAGATGATCTGAACGGGGACAATATGAAGTGACCCCAACTGCCAGCAGAATTGGGGCATTGTTTGAGGAAACTTTGACATGTAACTATGTTTCCATTAAAGGTTATTATTTTAGTGCTGTAAAAGTGACTGCTTCTCTAAAGATACAAACGCACCCTGTTCATGAGGCTCACATTTTGCATAAACACATACGCTGAGGATTATACACGAACACCATCATATTTCATTCACCACCTGTTTTTCTGTGCTCTTTGAGGAAACAGCTCTCCAGTGGAACTACTCTAAAGCACAAGAGCTATTTTTGTTTTATTCCTCAGCTCTATGCTACCCTGAGAGGGACGTCTTCATATTATTTGTGCGATCGACATGTAAAGTCAAGGATGGAAGAAATGCCAGGTGGTGGATGTTTAGATAGTGGTACATTCTGAAGAATAACTAGGAAGAAGAGAAGGGACACAGAGTGACGGGACAGGGGCATTAGCAGTCAGTGGAGATTTTGGCAGAAAGATCTTGGATGCGACGGGCGCTGCAGCTCTTGCACAGAATGTGTCCGTCCAGGGGATAGCAGCCTCTTCCCTCACCCTCTGAAGAGAGGAGAAGACCACAATCCTGCAACACAAACACACTTTTCTTTAGCACTCATTTAGCCCATTTCATTCTTATCATGCATTAACCATATTTCATATTCAATATAAAAAAAAAAAGTATTTTATATATATTATTTATATATATTATTCAGTTGCAACTGCAGTGTAAATGCATTCATGCCACCTCTAAACTGCAATGTGCAAATCTAAATATCCAATTTTTTTGGTCAACTATCTGTTAATGAGAGTTTTATTTGATTGGTAACAGACCTGTATTTTAATCAAGTAGGTACTAGTATTGTTTTTTTGCTATTCATTTTAATTTTGCTTCTATAACATAAAATATCTTTCAGAATGGTAATACACACTTAAATCTTAAGTGCATCAAATATTCTACCTTTATTCCCATTTATATTCTGAAGATGTTTGTTCATATCACTCACATGATAGTTTTTATGCCTAAAAACATTGTGAAAGTTAATATTTTTCAAGCGGTTGACTGATTTGTGGAGTGATGAAATTGAGAACAGAAAATAAAAAGAAAAAAAAACAACAACATTAATTTAAAACTTTCATTTATGTTTACCCCATGTTTGATTTTTGAAAATGACTTTTCATGTAGTGTGTAACAGCTTTAAGTGAATGAAAACATCCTGCAGTTTTAAATCTGAAAGTTTGCCGTTTATAAAGTTATTGTCTCTCAAAAGAAAGAGTCGACTCTGAATCATTGAAATGAGTCCCAAGTCATTTCACATTGACAAAAATGAAACATTAGCATATTGCCTGCCCACTTGTTGATCTTTTCTGTTGGTCTGAATGAAAATGCAAATTCATTCTTTGCCACCAGGGGCCGCTTTTGGAACATAAAAAGCTCGGAAACACTGCTTTAGTGTAGTGATGGGTCGTTCTTGAACGATTCCTTCATTTTGAACACAACTTTAATGTGACTCGGGAAGAACGAAACGTCTCGGGGATTGATTCGTTCAGTCGCACATGCGCACCATCCTATAGGTTCTGTACTGGAATTAGTTCGACAGACTCGGAAGATGAACTAATCAATTCTCTTTCCAACTCATACTGCACTGATTAAAGCCTTTAGGGCTATCACGTGACGAACAAATGACTCAAACCTGCAAACTTGTCAGATGGTGAGCTAATCATAGAATGAAGACCCAGATAAACACTGACTTAATCTTTTCTGTTTCTCGCAGCATTATAGTTTTGTATTGCTTGTTGTGTGACCAGTGTTTGTATACGTAGTAGATATGTTGTGACGCATAACATTTTAATTATATTTTGCTAAAATGAATTAAATGACTCGAAAAAAAGATTAGTCAGTAAAATGATCCAAACTTTCCATCACTACTTTCCATCTATCTTTGGATGCTTCTCCTTCAGTTATAATACGGTAAAAATAAATGAATACAAGAAAATTAAAGTAGTTTTTGCCCTTGCATGCATGTCAGCCTGTTGGTTGGGAAAATATGAACTTTTCATAACCCAAAATAGGGGCACTTTACACATGACATTTTTAGAAAACGTGTGTGGTAATATTCATGTATAATTACCGTATTCACCAGTACTCCTTTGTCTTTACAGAATAACTGTAAACATTTGACATAAGGGTGGGGTATAGATTTAAGTTTTTATTTTTAAAATGTATTAACCTAATTATAATATCAAAATCAAAATACAAAATCAGCAGTATTGCCAAAAAATTAGAAAAAAAATGCAACTTAAATGCAACTGCAACTTTACATGCATGTTTAAAATAAACTCTTATCAAAAATGTGAGATTGCATTACAAAACTTCTTACCTCACAGACATAGCAGCTAACATGGAAACTGCGATCCAGTGCAACGATCCTCACCGTCTCTTCCTGCCCAGGCTCTGGCATTATGGGCTGGCCACACACTGAGCAGCGGGGAGCAAACTTCCTGTTTACAGAAGCAGCAAACAAAATTTTAATAACAAAATCCATGCATTTGGTCCAAAGTAAAGATTTTGTGAGGGGGGGGGGATAACATCCCTTCCATTATCTGGATCTGTTTGTTTATCAGTAGAAACAGAGACTTCAAACCACACAGAAACCGAAAAAAAGAAGCTGTTGAGTACCTGTGAAAGTCCTCAATACAGTGGATCTGAGATGTGGCGTCCACTGTAAAAGGCACTCCATCCAGGCAACAGCCACAAACCACACATGAGAAACAGCGAGGGTGGTAAGCCTTTCCCATCGCCCTCAGGATCCGGTCTAGGATGGGCTCAGAGCATTTTGAACAGCGCTCAAGCGTACTCTGGGAGCAGAGAGGAAGAACAAACGATAAGAGTTTGAATGTAGAAAGAAAAAAACAAAAGAGGTGGACAGATAAACAAACTCACTATGTAGCAGTTCTCGCAGTAGCTCTTCCTGTCTAGTGCATAGAAGGGCTGACCTCTCAGACGCGCGTGACAGGTGATACAGGTGAAACACTCCACGTGAAACACCTGCTCCATGGCAATACAGCCACTGCCATCTCCCAGAACATTATCTCCACACCGAGCACATCGACCTGAGGGACAAAAATGGAGACAGAGAGAAATCCATGACCTTTACTGAAACACATATATGAAGTAAAATCAAAAGCACAACACTGAGGAGCTAAAATATTGGAGCATACCAAAATATTCCTCAGTAGGGGGATGATTCATATCATACACCAACTTCTTGGTGAGTCGATCCAACTCTTCCTCTGGATGTGGCGCTGCCCCCTGGTGGGAGAACATGGAAACACATTGATAAGCATGCTGGACATTTCCTTTTATGTAAAGCACTTTGAATTACCATTGTGTATGAAATGCGCTACATAAATAAACTTGCCTTGCCTATAAAAATAACTTGACTAGTTTTTACTTCTTTGTAAAAAAACATTCATTTTCATGACAGAAAGTTTCCATCTCTGCTACAACTTTACAAACCTGCATCATCCTCAGCTACTAATACGTCTTTACCTTGTTAGACTGATATGCTGCCACCTGATCTTGACTCTTCTTCACCGGTGCTCCCTGGCCGACTCTCCCTCCTGGTATATTTCCTGATCCTCCCTTATAAGCAGCAGGATCTCCATGGGGCTCTTGTACAGGAGGAGGTGGCGGTGGATACCAGCCCTGTCCCTGCGGCTCATAATGTGGCCGGTCTTGCTGAGGAGGACGAGAGGCATGCTGACGAGGTGGTGGAGGGGTGTAAGCTTGTTCTGCCTGCCGCCCGCTCTGAGAATAGGTGACGGGCTGAGCCGTTTTCACCTGTACAGTGAAGCGCGGGCCGGTTGGGGTGGAGGCGGTGGTGTAGGAGGCAGGCACTGGTTGGGGGTAAGGTTTGTGGACGGAGGAGGCGGCGGAAGAGTAAACATAGTCTGGCTGAGGTGAAGAGGTGTAAGGTGGAGCAGGGTGGTACTGGTTTTGGAGTGGAGGGGGGTAGCCCATTGAGGGCCTGCTTGATGGTGGAGCCCCCATCTGGTTGGGAGGGTTATAGCGGTCGATAGGGAGGTGCTTGCTGTAAGGCACATTGTCATACAACTGTGGAAGAAATGAGGAAGAATTTTTTGCATACTAAAATGTCCAGTAACAGTTTAGAATAGGTAATACTTAAATAGTTAGTAAGGTAGTTGTTAAGTTTAGGTATTGGGTAGTTATAGGGATGTAGAATAAGATTATTTAGAATAAGGCATGAATATGTGCTTAAGTACTACTAACAAATGGCTAATATTCTAGTCAGTTGCATGCTAATAAGCAACTAATAAGTGTAACTGTTAAAGTGTTAAATTTCTTTAAAAAAACAAAAACAATCAGAACGATACTAAACATTTCCTAAAAGCATTATTTTAACATGATGGTTTGCAATCTGGGTAAGTTGATGCTAGTGATCTTAGGTCAGAGCCATTCTGCAGGTTTTGGGCAGACTGAGATTGGAGGGTGAGTTTTTGTTGACCAATTTTGTTTTTCCCCAATGCTGATATCTCAGAAGGCAGGGCAACCTTACAAAATATCATGACAATGATATTATAAAATAAATGTATCACAAAACAGCAAATGTTGAACCGTTCAGTTTTAATTTATTAAACAGAGACCGTAATCTATTGAAGATGCATTGTCAAAAAAAACCTGCTTCCAACACACCATCGGCTTTACAGAGTAACTTAACGTTAAAGGAAAACGCCCCCGTTCTTCAACTTAGACGAGTTGATACATATGTTTCCCGTCTCAGTGTGTGCCCTTAAATCGCTATAGCGCATGGCACCACTATGTTAGCATTTAGCTTAGCTCCATTCATTTCTTAGGGAAAACGTGGAAGTGTTTGGTTTCTAAACTCAGCCCTGTTTGGATCCTATTTAAAGACGGTTATATGACTAAGTATGGTGACACAAAATAAACGTGGTGATTTTCTAAGCGGATAAAAAAAAAAAAAGAACTATAATGTATGGTGGAAGAACACTTCGACCTCAGCAAAGTAATATCATCACCCCCTTTCGCCAATACAACCAAGGAGGGATGATATTACTGTGCAGAGGTAGAAGTGCTGCAAACAGTTTTCCTTTAAATGCTGAAAATTAACTGTAAATGTCAAATACCGGTCGCTATATTAGCTTAGCAACATATTTGTTAACCACTAATGATGACCAGACACTCATTTTTCCAACACATACCGTTTTCATTTGTCATATGTCTGTAAGGAAACCCTTTTTTTGTGTTTGGAATGGCAGTGTGCATTTCTTTCAGTCTATGATGCCCAGTTTTTCCTCTCTAACTATTTACAAAGTTAGCAAATGTATAATGCCTGTTCAGATTTGCAAAAGTTGTGTAGTGTATTTTATCCTTAAACACATTTACTCATCAATATGCCAGAAAGTGTTTATTTTCCTGGCACTCGTATAAAAAAAATATTGGTGTGTTGTACCTGTGTGCTTGTGCTCTGAGGGTGACTGTCCAGGTCAGCCAGCATGCATGTGAGAGAGTCTATCTCTGCATCAATAGCAGAGATGTGCTTCTCTGATCCTCGATTCTGAGCAAACAGCAGCCACAAACAAAACGCACATTATGACACATTCATGGATACAGCTTTAAAGGGATAGGTCAACTAAAAATGAAAATTCTATCATCATTTAAACATCCTCACATTGGTTCGAACCTGTATGCTTTCCAGTGAATTCCATTATATAAGGACAAACAATGTATTAGGAGCAAAAGGGAACTGAATGGTTACATTCTTTTAAATATCTTCTGTGTTCTGCAGAAGAAAGTAAGTCATACAGGCTTGAAAGGACCCTTTTCTTAAGCACCTTTAAGAAATGATCGACTTACTGAATCATTTTTCAGTTCAGTTTTGAACAACAAGTCCTGCAGAGACATGATAACTATGAATGAAAATGTGGGTGTCACTAACGTGAAGTTCATGGCTGGTCATGCGGGGGTTCCATGTGTGGTGGTCTTCTTTGGGCCCCTGTCCTGGAGCATAGTATCGGTCTCCTAACTGGGGAGTCAAGGGGTTGTAGGTAGTAGACCCTGAGCGATCATCTTGATGCTGGTGTTGCATGGTTGCACCTGAGCACACAAATATCAGTCCAGATGACAAAGCACAAACTGTCAAATAGCATTCCAGCATTAGATTCTTTAAGATTAAATTCAACGAGTTTCATACAAAATATAAACTATGTTTGTGAGGTTGACAATTCTATATTTTAAACAACCAGGTCACATACAGGACCATTTGGGAAAGGCATAATGCATGTGTTATTTATTTATGCAATGCTAGATTCTCTCTGGCTATAATTCTAACCTTGAAATCGGGATTAGGCATAAAATCATGATACAGAATCATGATACAAGACTTCTTCACCTTACAAACAACAGCTGAATAGTTGTTTTGTGAGAAAGTGTGACATGCTTGAGCAAAACCACCACTATTTTTGGAATCAGCATCTCAAAACTGGTAAAAAACAAGGATTGGATTTAAAGGGTTATTTTACCCAAAAATTTTAATTCTGACCTTAATTACTTCCTCATGTTGTTTCAAACCCATTAGACCTCCTTTTTAGCATCAGATATTTTTGATGAAATCAGAGAGCTATCTGTCCCTCCATAGACAGCAATACAACTGAAATGATCCCAGATCCAGAAACGTAGTAAAAACATCAGTAAAACAGTCCATGTGACATCAGTGGCTCAACTTCAGTTTTGTGATGCTAGGAAAGTACCTTTTTGGCGCAAAGAAAACAACACTCAACTTACTCAACCATTGATCTCCCCAGACTTACGTCTTCCACCATTTTAGAGAGTTTCACATCACATGCCGTATGCTTTCCTCTAGGCAACCTAAACAACCGCAGATTACGTTCTTATGCGTGCTTTCCCTCGGATATAAACAAGGCTGATACGTCAAATACGTTAAAGCTTGTGTTGCATTGTGATACTCTCTAAAATGGTCGAAAGACGCAAGTCAAGGAAGAAAAATGGTTGAGTAAATTATGTTCTTTTAGTCACATGGACTTTTTTACTGATGTTTTTACTATGTTTCTGGATCTGGGATCATTTCAGTTGTACTGCTGTCTATGTAGGCTCAGATGAAATATCTTCATTTGTGTTCCGAAGAAGAATGAAGGTCTTATGGGTTTGAAACAACATGAGGGTGAGTAATTAATGACAGTATTTTCATTTTTGGGTGAACTAACCCTTTAATCCTGCGATTTTGATGCAGGCTGCTGTAATATAACCAGATATTTAACTCTATTTGAACTTTAACAAAATCCTTCTCGAAGGTATCAACAGAATGAAACATTTTTCTCAGAGAAGCAAGCCCTGAAATATGCACTGAAAGATTTAATGTCACTATTACAGGATGCTTACCTGGAGGTCCAGCAGCCATATATCTTATAGGCATACCATTTCCTCCTGTTCCACCATTCTGGTCATACATGTTATATTTCGGCCTCTGGTCGGTCAGACCTTTCTTGGGGGGTCTGTAGAGAGCGGGGCCCGAGTGTGACATTGGTGTTGTGACTCTATCTGGGCTACCCAGGGTTCTTGGAGGCAGCCAGTTGGGGCCAGACATATCAGGCTTCTACAAAGACAGCACAGTAAATGTGTGATATCACTGTTGTGCAACTTTTCCAATTTCTAAATGCTTTATTTTAAAAGTGCATTCTGAACAGGCGTGACCACAACGTTAAGAGTTAAGGCCATAAGCAGTGCAGTCCTAGCTGGTAAAAAAGCAGTAACTACACAAAACAGGTTGATGTTGGGTTTCCACTGGCAACGCAAGGTTTCCACGATAACAATAGGTGCTAAGTTAAAAAGCAGGAAAAGGCAACCATTCTCAGTCGAAAGGGGAATTCCAGGGTTCCTTAGTTGAATTGCGTTTCTCTCCCGCACATACATACAATTCCCACAGGTGCACAGCAATCGCAATGTATTCGCTCCTCTCTCAAGTCTCCCACTGGTACAATAGCCATTGTCCCCAACACTTAATCCACAATCCTTTATCTACAGAGTCTGTCCATGAAAATAATATAGGAAATGTTGTGTAACGATCAACTTCTCATTTGAGCCATCTGGTGTCCGCTGGACAATGTCCTGTGTGTCCAAGTGCTGAGGAGTGTTTGTTATTATAAGCTTATGAAAACAAAGCAAATAAACCTCACAACAATATAAGAGGCCAACATATGCTTTAAACACAATAAGAAACCATCTAATAGTAAATAATAAAACACAAGCACGTCCTGGGAAACTGTGCAGGATAGCCCAGCTCAGTAAGATGGTAGCTGGTTTCTAACCGGTTAGTTAGCCAGCTTGACCACCTCAGTATAACCAACTAGTTGCTGGTTTGTTTGTTGCTGGTCTTGGATCAGATAATGATTAGCTATCGTGCAACAAAACAAATAGCATCTTGAAATGTTTTTTCACCTGTGACTTTGGTTTCTAATCACTGCACTCAACTACATCCCAAGAAATGTGCAAGTTTGCAGCCAGAGAAATGTCCAACCTCCCCGCTTTGGATTGCACCGCAATCCCTGAAAACTCGTACTCAAAGCCGGGGATCTTTAGGCCGATGAATCACCCGCATGAGAACGCTTTTGCCGTATGAAACCCATTCATCTGCGACATGCAGGCTAGTGTTACCGCTGGAGACAATGTAACATCGCAAAGTTACACCGACTGACAAAAGCGCGAGACTGCCGCGCAGCAACGTCACGTTCAAGGGAGTTTACAATAACAACAACTCGTCTATGGTAACCTGTGACCTCTGTTTATTGGGATATTTAAACAATAGGACATTAACGATTTCCCGTACCTCTTGAAAACGCTGCAGACTCCCAGTCTACCGAGCATCTGCCTCACCTCGCCTCGTTTTCATCTGCAAAATGAAGTCAGCTCATGAAATGAACCGTCCGTGTTTCTGGTGCATCTATAGTTAGTCTCTGGTATATCTATAGTTAGTGTTTCAGTGGTAAAGTTCAGTTCATGCAGTCTCAGATGCATCATGCACTTACCACCAAGTAGTATATATTAATAAAACTGTTAAGCATTATAAATAAACTCTCTAGACATTAAAGAAAACACTGTATCGTTCACTTTATCGGTGAGCAACATTACATCCAGTTTGCGTTGTTTATTTGTTTGTTAGATAATGCGAATACTGAAAGTCGCCACGGTTGGTTCAACCGACATTTTTTCGTCTAAAATGAATACTCTCACACGATGCAAGTAAATACTACCAGCAAGCTTAGTTCGCTTTAGGTTTGTGGCTAACCTACTACACTTGTGAAGTACTTTTTAGTTCTCTGTCGGTTTCATTTAAGTAACCTACTTTTCCTGGAGGATCCAGCAGCGGCTGACAGAGGCCTGTGTGGAGCAATCCAAGCGCATGACGTCACATGGCAAGCTGATTTAACATTTATCCTTTACACTAATGTGATTTCACAGCATCGCTAGTAGGGTGAAAGGTGGTGATGATTATAGGGGCCCATGGCTGTTAGGGGTCCCCTGGCAACTGCTGAGACCAGCATAAAATACTATATGACAATAAAAACATTCAGGTTAGTCTATTTTATTTAAACACCAGCAGATGCGAAATAACTCAACTATGCCTGTTATGTTTTAAGAGAACATAAACAATGACCTTAAAGTGATTGTGGCTAATTTACTAGCAGCTGTTGGTGTCTATAATGTTAATCCAAGAAAAAAGCAATGATATTTTTACATTTGATTATTTTGTTTCCGCACTTGAACACCATGAAGAAAAACATGGTTTAATTTGTATCTGTGCACTATTTATTTATTTGTGCTATACAATTTCAAAGGGGGCCCATGGGTGCACCCTGCAAACCCTTGCTGCTCCCCCTATTATGATTTCCTACTACAAATTAAATATGCACTTATTTAATAAATGCTTTGTATTTAAATCACGGCTATTTAAATTTTAATCATAGGCTACTTGTAAGATTTTTAATTCAACTTCAAAATGGATCTTTAAAATTAGTGATTATTTAAATAGATATGTATTATAATTACTGCCACTGTAAAACCGAAAAGACCACTATTGCTTATTAATAATTTAGAGAGTGATAGAAACAAGTTAGTTTAAATGAGTACATGTTAAATTGGCTTGCCATAGATGTCTGGGTGTTGTGGAGTGTATTTTGGGATACCCGCTGTGTGTGTCCCATATTGGAATGGCATATGGTGGCAGTCATAGTAAAGTGAGAGAGAAAGAGGGATTAATTTATCGCCTTGGGCAACTTAATCCCGGGCATATCACTTGTTCTCAAAATGAAACGGAATGTTGAGCTGTCTTCAGCTGAACTTTGATAGATGAATCTCTCATGTAACCCCTGGAGTTGATTAAATCAATGCTAAAGCAACTGAATAATAATCAAAACTGTAATTTGTATGAATAACAGCATGCAATTCTACTACTTGTGCTTGGATAAAAGGAAAATGTATCTCTAGTGGTTTTCCAATACTCCCAATAAGACGAAAAACAATAATAATTTAAACATACATAGTACAATACAATAATTATAAATATACAATAATAAATTTAAAGAAAGGTTACCACTTAATTTTTTGGATCAACATTTAATATAACCAACCCCTTGTGTGAAACTTTGAGGCTTGGTTTCACCAATAACCAGTTATTACAAATTGATTTTTAATGATACTTACACTCCCTGCTCCACTTTAACATCCTGCCTAGATTATATCTGCCCTCTCACCTCCAGGACAACACATGAAAGAACCTCTCCAGCATGGCTCTCTGAAACTCTACGTGACCATCAGCTCAAGGGGCCTTGAGAGGAAATGGCTGACCTGAACTAGTCTTTCCTCTCCTCTTTCTCCTTCAGATTTTCTGTTGCCAAGGTTACTACCAAGACCAGATCAGGATCAAACACCCACAGACAGTTCTTATCAGTCTCCTCCTCACACTCATCTCTCACAGAGACGTCACAGAGAGGTAGGCTGCAAAGTCACTTTCTAGACAGTTCACGCTACAACTGTAGAGCCGTCCATTAAATTCTGACCATACATATTTCAGATGTGTGTTGATTAGCTTGGTCACTCTCCTTGCTGCTGGTAACTTATAGAAGAAGTGTGAATTTATGGTCTTCATGTGAGCAGTCTAAAAGAATTAAAGTATTTGAGTATGATCAGTGTACTTCCAACAATGAATTAGGTTTGAGACTCCCATTACAAGTAGTCATTTGCATTTTTATATATATATATTTTTTTGCTAATGGTTACTTCGGTATCACATTATTAACTAATTTCTATGTACTTTCTTATAGGAACTGTAGGAAACTGTGACGGGTTCTTCATGCAACACAGACTATTTCTTATTCTCTTTGCATAGTTTTCTTCAAAAATACTTGCTGCAAAAATACTTGCTGACAGCGATATGAATAGGGTATTGTTGATTGTGGGAATTTTTCTTAGATCTTCTGCTGATAATTGTTAATGTTGCATTAAGCACTATGAATAGCCTTGTGGTGGTTATGAAAGAGGTAACTCATGACCTGAAATATCTTTTTTTACATTTTTAGCTGCAGACAATTCAGCAAAACATCTTGATTACTTGGCTGCTCATCTAATGATCCTGGCACAGCATTTTGAGAGAAACATTGTTCTCCAAACACTGTTCACCTACGTCAAGATTTCTGGGGTTCGGAATGTTAATCATTTCTGGCTCATATATGGTTCATTTATTACAATAAAGAAATGAATTATTTTTAACATTAAGACACTTACAACACTTATAATAAAAGTAATTTGTTTTCATGTTTTCCACAAAAATATTAAGCAGCACAACTATTTTTGATAATAATAAATGTTTCTTGAGCACCAAATCGGCATATTAGAATGATTTCTGAAGGATCATGTGACACTGAAGACTGGAGTATTATGCTGAAAATTAAGCCTTGCATCACAGAAATAAATTACATTTTAAAAATATATTCAAATAGAAAACCACTATTTTAAATTGTAATATTATTTCATAGTATTACAGCTTTTTATTGCATTTTTGATCAAATAAATGCAGCCTCTGCGAGCATAAGAGATTGCAATCAGAAAACATTAAAAAACCTTCCAGGCCCAAAACCTTTGAACAGCAATGTGCATGCATGTGCATTGGTAACACTTTAGACATTTAGTCCACTTTAGACATTATACAAACAGTAAGTAACTATGCATCTACATGTCAACTAGCAGTCATTAGATTATTAGTAGACTGTCTGCTTAATAACTTCTAACACTTTATTTTGATGGGTTCACAAATTACAACATACTGACAATGAGAAACTTTGCAAGTATATGTCAACTTATTCTACTAACCTTAAACAGAGAGTTAGTTGACATGTAGTTACAAAGTTACTTTTAGTTAGTAGTGGACTATCAAAATAAAGTGTAACCGAACTTTCTTTTGCATATGACTCGGCTTCAACCTGTGATCTGTTTCAGTACATCCTAATTTTCTTCATTGTCCATTTTTGTCCATGTCCCCACCTCCTTCCACCTTCCTCAAGAGAACAAACAACCCCCTTCATCCATACTCCACACCGGATGAGCTCAAAGCATGTCCTTATATGTCCAAATCTCTCAGCTTCAACAGGAAGAGGCAGTTTATTGAAAGGACACTCATTGTTTCTGCACCTTATAAACACAGTTTATATGTATATCATATGGTATGGACAACAATGACTTGCACTATAAGCAATAAAAATAAAAATATATTTTTTAAAAAATTCAATAGACCCTTGTGATTATGCATTTAATGGTCATCAGCATTATAAATGCTTAAAAGTAAGTTTTTCATATTTGCATTATTAAAAAAATGTATGCACATTTATAACAATATTCTTTGTATCATATTACCTTTGCATCAAATTACATAAAAACTAGTTACACCCTTGCATTAGTGTTAACTAATGCAGCGTCTATGGGAGGGATGGAATATTTAATATCGTTTTCTCTCCTGACTGCCGTTATCAGTCTCTCTCACTTTTTACTTTTATTGAAAGTCATGAAAACACTACTGTAGAGTTTTTCTTCTGCTAACCCAACTATGACGACTTCCATATTTAGTGCATCTTTGTGAAAACAACATTATTCCACCTTTTCATTCCGTGATTCATGCTTTTTAGAAAGCAGAAACAGTGACTCAACTAGGCCGCAGCTACATAAAAACTCATTAGAGAGTCCCAGCAGCTTTGAGAATCGCAATGCAGTGGTTCCAGTGCTGCTGGACACTAGCTGAGGCACGCAGCTCTGATGATCTGATCTATATAGCGGAGCTGCTGCGAGTCTGACAGACTGTATGGTTTCCGCTAATTGGCCGAGCTCGTTCAGTAATGGTCTCACTTTTCCTCGGCCGCCCCCTCTCTTCCGTAGCTCGCACAATGCCTGGAAGTCGCCTAGACCCACATCTCCCTCTCTGTTTTTTTCTTCTGTTGTTTTTTCTCTCTCTCTTTTTTTCCCTCGTACCAAAGACACAATTGATCCAGTCAGCATCAAAACAAATAGGAACACAAGGACACACACGCACTCAACACCCTCATCTAAAAGATACTTCCGACTCGCATTAACAAATATGGTGCATGTTTCAACACAAACAAAGGACGAATTCAATAATTGCATAATAACTTCTCAAAGCTCAACACTTTATTGTTGTTTTATGATGGTTGGCATCATTACTTAATATAAAGGAGAATTTTGAGCCATTTCATTTTAATATAAAAAGAAACTGACAGAAATTTGAGATGCATTTGGTTTTATGGTTTATTCTCATTTTGAATTGATTTAGTCCTTATTTTAAGCATAATATATTAAAAATGTTCTCTGAACAGCATGATAGATTCTACACATTACATATTACACTAAAATATTATACTTCACATGTAACATCAAAATATTTCTTTTTATTTCAATAAAATGATCTGAATGTTTGACAGGATTGTGCTCATTCATTCACAAGTCATTATCTATCAGCATGTTGCTCATTTGTTGTGTTTTAAATCATGGTAAATGGATATTTGTCTTGAGATATATTAAAGACTACATTTAGCAGTATTATAAAAAAAATTTTTTAGCTTTTTTTTTAAATACGAACGTATGATAGCTAGGCAATCAAAATGTAAAAACCATACTGGCCGTACAAACATATTATGCAATATTAAACAACCATTTCTTGGTGGATTTAGAAAAAGTGAACTAAATTTAAATGAAGAAACCTGAATAATACTTAGCTGTATAATTTTTTTTGTAAGTTTTGTAAAGTTTTTTTCATGGGTTACCAAAAGTTAAGAACAAACAGTAATATTGTAAAATATTATTACAATTTAAAATAACTGTTAAATTGATCATCATTTTGAGCATCTATTACTCCAGTTCATTGTTATTAAATAATAATTTTTATTATATTGTTCTATTTCCTTTTTGTGCATACAATCATCTCAAATGTAGTATAAATGTCTAAGCTCAGTTAAATATCAGCTGATAGCAATAAACAAACAAAAAATAAATATATAGCCTAATACTGAGCAATAGTCATACAAGTTAAAGAAAGTGAAGTGAAGGAACCTGTACCATATTAAAGAGCAAAATTTCATATAGCCTTAATTGTCTGTGTCTTTATGCCCATTGGTAAGTTTTCCCTCCAAACTCTCCATGAACCACGAGTGAAGAAGTGAGGTAACTTTCCGCTTGTTTTTGAGCTATTGGAGACCTACACGGGCCCCCATATCCCCTGTCTCATTCTCCTGCCTGCTTTATTGACGGATGTCCTGCGCAGGCGTTTCATCCCCGTCTCTGGCTCTGTGTGTGTGTGTGTGTGTGTAATTGTGTGTGTCTCACAGGAAGCCTTAAGGGGGGCAGGCTGTGGAGCGGAGGGGGTGTTCCATAGTTCCTGCACATCTGCAGGCTGCATTTCTCTAGGTGTCGCTCGGTTGTTTTTCGGTCGTGAGAGAGGGATATCACGCTTATTACTTTTTTTTATTTTTTTTAACTCTCCTATTTCCTTCCGCTCATTGCCCATAACAAGCTTCCAGAAGCGCGCACACACACGCTCTCCTGTCACAGGAAGCCAGACAGAGGTTTCCGGCAACCCTTGAGAGAGGCAGGTGAGGCCTAATTTGGCCGTACCTGCTGACCTTATCTTTGGTCTGAACTAAGGTCATGGCCTTTGTTTAGACCATGTTTACTGTGCAACCTGGTTCAATCAGTCCAGTCTAAATTACTTTTAGGAAGTTAACTCTCCAGACTCATTTTAGATGGCCTACTTAGATTACTAATGTATCCTCAGCGTCTTGGAGTTGATTAAGTTGAGTTAAGTTTAGACTTTAGTGCAAAGTTTGTGCTGTACAGTCATGGAGATATGGAAATCCTATTAACATACATTTTGATTAATATTCTTTTTTAGCTAAGCATTTTATCCACAAATGTAAAATAGAGGATAAAATTATCTAAAAAGCTGTTAAAAGTAGTGCTGTCAATCAATGAATCACATCCAAAATAAAAGCTTTGTTTACATATGTGTGTGCTGTGTATATTTATTATGCAAATATAAATACATACACATAAATGTATGTATTTCAGAAAACATATTTTGTTTATATATTAAATAGATGTATATATTTATATGAATATCATTTATATTATATATACATGTAAATATTTTCTGAATATACTATATGTGTGTGTAATAAATATGCACAGCACAAAAATGGACAATGAAGAAAATTAATCGCAATTAAAATTATTTAAAATCTAAGACTAAAAAGTTTGTTGGATGTAGTTGATATATAAATAAAAGAAATTATTATTTTGTCACTACCCCTGTAATTAATTAATTGAATGTTTTTTTATGATAATATTGATTGGTCTGATATTATCATATTTTCAGATTCTGATATATGGAAATAATACTTAAATTTAGCAAGGATGCATTCAATTGATCAAAAGTGTCAGTAAAGTGTTGAAAAATCTTAATGTTTTTTAAATCACTATTTTCACAAAAATATTAGGCATTAAGTGACACTGAAGACTGAAGTAATTATGCTGAAATTCAGCTTTGCTATCACATGAGTTATTTGATGTTTCAATATGGTTTTTGGTTTGCCAGATTCATTTAAAAAATGTATTTTGCAGCCACAGATTACACAGCTCCATCCAACCGTATATTTGTTTGCCTTGTCATCGCTCTCACTCCACAAAAGACATGCTTGTCAGAAGAAATCTTATGACAAAGTTGATGTATCTGCACAAACTTCCTCTGAGACTGTTTCCCTTGTCCTGGACAGAGACTGGGTTGCGCACGTTTGCTTTGGTTAACTGAACTCCTGGACAGTGTTGACAGGACATCTGACCCGTTGACAATGCTCATAAGCCCACGCAGGCCAACACACCCCACACACTCTAACACACAAACCTACATTCCCTGGATTCTTCACTTCCATTCAAACATTTGCAAAACACACGCAACACGCATCAAATAGCACTCTACCCACTTTCCTGTCATCATTAAACACAAAAGAACTCTAATACACAACTATAAATACTGACACACGGGGGCCTGGAGCCTTTTCCCGCTGAGCTTCCAGCGCGTGGGCAGCATGAGGGGGGATTCGGCCTCATGTTTTTTTCCCCTGATCAGAGACCATCTAGATCCGGACCTCAGTCATTATAAGAAATGCCACCAAACTGACTCAGGAGCAGTGAGAGAAGGCAGCTTCTACTAACACAGGAAATAAACACCCTGACTGAATGAGACTTCCTGCACAGCGTTATAAAGGATACTCTCTGCTAGGTCAGACCGGTCAGTTTTTCAGAGACACGTTTGAGTGAGGGAGGTTAGAAAGTGTGTGTGCAGCTGGGATCAGAGGAGAGGAGCTGTAAGAACAGGACAGTGTGTGTTCTCGTCCCTGCTGGTCGGGGTGAGTTCTCCATTCAGTCTTTTTTATGTATTTTTTTTTTAGAGATGTTTACTTGCAGTTAAATAGTTTCAAAAATATACTTTTTGATTGCTATGCTCAAACCATATGCAAAATGTGTCTCTGATGTACCCTTACTCAGCTAAAAAGGTGTTATGATTGAGGTTTCAGCGTTTTATGGGAGGAGGCCCTTTGCAGGCAAAATGCGATGAATGAATGACAATTTTTCCACTGTTATATTTTTACAATGCATTTGCTAAAAGGTGGTGCGGAATTCAGTAATGTTATGAAAAATAATTTTAGAAAGCTTTACTGTCCCATTTAGACATTAGACGCTAATAACTGGACTAATGCAATACTCAGTGCATCACAATTATATTTCATATTTCAGTTTTGCAGAATGCAAACACCTACAGATGTGATTTTGTATCAATAATGTTGTTTAGAAAATTATATTTTATTTTATAGATGTTTTACTTGATGCATGTGAGCTGGAATAATTTATTTTCTTTGTATTTTTTGATGGCAGGTACGAGTAGGGAGCTGGCCTCCCCAAATATACACTTTTGAATCTGATTTCATCATCCTTGTCAGGTATTGTTTTATTTCTCAACATATTTCCTGATGAAACTTCACAGGACTATAATTCATTTGACTAGACTATATTGTTATTTAATTAACCTCAAATTCAAATTTTGGTTTATATATTTAACATGTGATAAATATACAAATTTGTAAATATCAGTAATTATTAGTTGATTTTGTTAAATATACATATAAAATTATAATATTATTCATAAATACCAATGCATATTTTATTTATATATCCTTTATCAAACAGAAAAATTAATGCAATTGGAAGAGGGACACCGAAGCTCCTCTGAGCACATGATGGAGGTGAAAGGCTACATTAAGGAGTTCACCCGTCACTCCAACGACGTGTTGCTGAACTTAAATGAACTGCGGCATCGGGACATCCTTACAGATGCCACGCTGCTTGTGGGCACCGCCAGGCTGCGAGCCCACTGCGCCGTGCTCATCGCATGCAGGTTGGTCAACAGGGAGTGCCATGATGCACAGCCATTCACTTTTTGTCACCCTCCCTCACTTCTTCTTTCCTGCCCCCCTCGGCCTGTTTTCCTGTTTGTGCCAAGGTTTGTCTTTGTCTGAAGACATTAGCTCACTCCTGCATGAGATCATGTTCCGTCTGTGGGACATCTTTTGTCTTACAAGTGCATTGTATCACAGTAGATGCACTTTTTTTGTTTGCATTTAGAGCTTGTAGTCAGTTTTTGTCACAGTTTTTTTTGAGTAATCCACACTGCAAAAAATCTTATCTTACTTAATATTTTTGTCTTGTTTCTTGTTCTTGTCTTGTTTTTTGTCTTGTTATTTTTGTCTAGATATTTAGCCTTGTATCCAGGGGAAAAAACTAAATTAATTGCATCTTGCTACGTAAAATAATCTGCCAGTGGTTTAAGTAAAATATTCTTAACAAGAGTAATTTACTAACCCCACTGACAGATGATTTAACTTATTTTAAGCAAAAAGCCCTTAATTTGTTTTGTTTTTTTTCTCCTGGAAACAAGACTAAATATTTTCTGTCATTTCGCTTATCGAGTAAATGCATCTTAATTTGACAATTTTTAAATATATTGACTAGAAACAAGACAAAAATACTAAGTAGGATAAGGCTTTTTTCCTGTACCTAAATAAAGGTGTGTTTTGTCCACAGCGGATTCTTCTACACTCTCTTCTCTCGTCGAGTGGCCGGTGCTGGCGGTGAGCGGGGGTTTTCTCTCACTCTCCCAGAGGGGCTGGAAGCAGGCAGTGTGTCCCTGCTGCTGGACTTCATGTACACCTCCTGCCTCCCTCTCACGCCCCGGACAGTATCAGGCGTGCTTGCCGCTGCCACCTATCTGCAGATGGAGCATGTCGCTGACACCTGCCGAGCATTTATTCACAGGTGAGAATGGAGACCAAAGCAGAGGAGGCAGCAGAACACTGCAGTCAAAACTATTTCTGGCAACACAAGAGACAATGATGCTACAAATTTGAAATAAGCAGCAATATGATGCAAAAACTACCTAGTAAAAACTAGTAAAAAAAGTAAAATTTTTATGATGTAATGTAATGTTAAAAAGTAACATTACATTATGGGAATGCTCTATTTTTTAATTTTCCAAACATGATGGAAACATTTCTTGAATTATCTCTGAAAAAATTCCCTGTAGGCAGTACTATACTACAGTATGTAGCCCTAAATGGTACATATTAGTAAATCAGAATAACACATCAGTATACAAAGTGTACACCCAACTTCTGAAATCAGTCTGAAAGTGCTTTTCTTTTCTCTGCAGTGAAAGGATCTCTGTGAGTCCTCCTTTGATGGAGCCAGCCTCCAGAGCACCCCTCGGTGGAAGGTCACCACCTGCTCATCCCACCATCTTCTCCTCACCCTCCAGGCCTATCGCTGAGGCAGAAGATCCCATCCCAGACCGAGCCAGGTAAAAGAGTTATGGAGGGATGGTCTTAAAATAAGTATTTGAATTGCATTTGACAACTGTATGCTATCTAAAAAAATATGTATCAAAAAGGCATAAAATGCATTGACTGTATCTGCAGGGTTCCAAGTGAGAGCTTTGCCTCGCCAGATCCAGAAACTTGTCTGATTGCTATCCCCAAGTCTCAGACCCTAAAATTAGAGGAATCTTCACCTGCAACCCCCTCCACACCATCCCCAGACAGTCCTTCCCATTCCAGCGGGCAGCCCAACTCACCTGCTGAGTCCAGTGGCTGCAGTCTCTCTCCCCAGTTAAAGGTGTGTATGTTTATTAAAAAGTTTGGGGTTTGTGCTTTCCATAGAGACAACATTAAATGTTTCAGAATTAGTTTTTCTTTATGTGTTAATGTAAATCATCAATGTTTCGCTGAGCCAAAATTAATTAGTATTTACTAATTCCAATATTTCCTCCTCACAGAAGCGATCTGAATCCAAGCCTACTCCTGACCCAAAGGCTTGTAACTGGAAGAAGTACAAGTTTATTGTCCTCAACCCTCTGTGTGCCACACCTATAAAGGAGGAGGGGCCTGAAGAGGAGCGGCAAGCACAAAGCCACGCCCCCTTTGACCATGACAGGATGGAAGTCTCATCTAAAACAACTAATAACATTTGGACAGGGGAGGAGCCTGGACTGAACAATCGGTGTGTTTTTGCCCTTTTCACTTATAAATATTGATTAAAGAACTTCTGATGCAACTGTTTAATAATATATTGTTATGTAGAACCAAAATTTTAAATGTAATGTATTGATCATTCTTCTGTTGCTTCTAGGAAAACCTTGTCTCTGCCATATAACACATCACAGCAAAAAATATATTTTAGTCCCCATCATGTTGTGGACAGCAGTTTGCATCCCCTGCCCCTTACGATCGGTGAGGATAAAGGTGAGTGAACCTTTCTCAGGTTTACTATGAATAGATGTGCATACAAAATACACAGACTGATGTTATCCTTTTCATTTTTAAAAGGTCTCTGCAGTCCTTATATTTGTACCCAAATTGCCAATCAGAGTCATTTACTGGGCAAACACCCAATCAAGTTTGAGAACCTCTCTACACAGCTCAGTTACCCCAGAAATCAGGCAACAAACACAAAATCTTCCTGCTCAGGTGAGGCTGCTGACTCAACAGATAATGTTGGCCTTCTTATATACAAATTAAGTTGGAATCTACTTCCAGTTGTAATTTGTGAGGCACAGTCGCTTAGTATTTTTAAATCTTACTTGATAACTTCTTTTTGTTTTTCATGTGTATGTTTGTATTATTGTTTTTATTATGAAAGCACTTTGAGAAGGTTCTTTTAAAGTCACTATATGAAACATAAATAAAACAAAATAAAGTATGTTATAATTTTAAATAAATTAACATTTTATTATTACTAGTTCTGACCACTTTCTCATTCATTTCACTCAGGAGACAAGCCTTACCGCTGTAATGTGTGTGGAGCACAGTTCAACCGGCCTGCCAATTTAAAGACTCATTCCCGCATCCACTCTGGAGAAAAGCCCTACCGCTGTGACACATGCAAAGCCAGATTTGTCCAGGTACATCTGCACAGAATCACATGTATCATTCTTATTTTCATGCCTTTAATATATTCTTGAGTGTGTGCAGAGGATTCCTTTATATGTATATATATAATTATACACACATGCAAACATATATGTGACTCTGGACCACAAAACCAGTCTGAAATCACTTGGGTATAGCTGTAGCAGTAGCCAAAAATACATTGTATGACTCAAAATGATTATTTTATGCCATGTTCTATGAAGATATTTTGTAAATATTTCTGTAGATATATCAAAACTTACTTTTTTATTAGTAATATGCATTGCTAAGATTTGGACAACTTTTTTTCCTTCTTGTTGAAAAGCATCAATAAAAAGAGTTCAACTAAAATTACGTTCTTGTAAAGTGTGTGTATGTGTGCTGTAGGTAGCTCACCTGCGTGCCCATGTTCTGATCCACACCGGGGAAAAGCCGTACCCATGTAACACCTGCGGGACACGTTTCCGCCACCTGCAGACGCTGAAGAGCCACCTGCGCATCCACACTGGAGAGAAGCCTTACAGCGTCAGTTATATTTCAGCAAATGTGTATATATATATATATATATATATATATATATATATACAACTACATACCTCCATACTGCAAAATGAAGTTGAAATCTCACTCCCTGCTCTAATTTTTTCCTCCAGTGTGAGAAATGTCACCTGCACTTCCGTCATAAGAGCCAGCTGAGGCTTCACCTGAGACAGAAACACGGCGCAATCACCAACACCAAGATCCGCTACAAGGTTCTGGCTGACCCGTACCAACCTGGACCCACCCTGCTACAAGCTTGCTAAGCGGCATGTCGAAACATCTCTGGCACCATTGCTATATGCTCTCTCTGCAGATAGGTCAAGCTGTAAACTGAAGATTGATGGATCTATAAAACAGTATTGTAAAGAGTTTAAAGAGGTGGAGTGCTGCATTCGAGGACAGCTTGACTATAATTATATCAGTGAAGGTATAGTCTTCCAAGAATGCAGCACTCCTGCACTAGATGTGCTGACTATTATCTTTATTATTTGTTAAAGTATTTTTTATTTATTTTGCTTTGCATACTTTATGTTCCTCATGCTATTTAATCAGTTATTTTGCTGTCATATTGGCCACTTTTTCTGTGGCAGGAAAAATGGTGAAAATTGTCAGAAAGTATACAGCCCTATTCAGATGGTAATTGTTTCTCCTGGGGAATATGAGAAATAGGGCTTGAGACAGTAAAAAGAAGCATGTTCTTTGAAAATACTTCAGTAGATATGGAAGAAAATATATATTTTTTGCTGTTATGACTAAGATGGTTTGTGGCAGAGTGTGAAGGGGTTTAGTAGGAGTTCAGATTTGAATTTGAAAGAGCTGAATGAAGGTATTAAGGATTAAATATATGAAATTCTGCAATTATGAAAGAAAGATGAAAGTAAGTGTAAAGAAGGAATTAAGCATGTTTGAGAAAGAAGAGATAAAAGATACATTTGGATGATTTTTTTTTTTTTATTAATAACGTAATTGTATTTATTTATTTTGTTTGGTTTGTTTTGCCCAAAAGTATTGCTCTTATTTGTTTGTGGATGCTCTCTGATGTTTGTACCATATTCTGTTTCCTATTTAAGAAGATAACAGAACAGCCATAATGAAAAAAACTCAAATACAACCTCTCAGTCGTTTAGTTACCAGTTATTCAGTATGTTAACATACTAATTTAAAAAAGGCCTGGAGCCTATTTAAGTAACAAGAAGAACATTTGTAGAGGACTAGCCTCTGTGTGTATCTTCTTAGTGATACTTATGTTTAAAAGACCATTTCATGATTTTTTATGGTGTATTATAGTTACTGAGAGTCCAAGCAGGTTGAGGACTCACATTAGCCAAAATAATATACATGTAAAGATTGATGATAATGATGATGAGTATAATGATGTCAACAATACTATGTTGCACTCTTTTGCTGGACAAAGACAAGACCCATTTGATATAAATTAAAGTTAAATTAATTTCTCATTATAGTGTGTGTGTGTGTTTAACAGACACAGTGTTGTTTTAGTATTATAATGATATTATTATATATTTTAATTTTAAAATGACAAACTATATTTAGTTCGTAATTTTGTTGTGTGTTTTTATAAATGTGTCTTTATTTTATTTTATCAGTTAAACATAATAAAAATATAACCATTTTTAGTTTTAGGTTTTGGTTAACTTGAATTTAGTAAAATTTAACCTTGGTCAGCTGTTCTCATGCAATCCTAATTCTTTAAAATCACATGAACAGTGAGAAAGTCTCTCAATTCTGGAGCTTGTTAAACATGAAAGTAGTCAATCAAGGCACTTATGAGTAATGTTAAATGTTTTCTAACTTCAATGTCTGATTCTTGGAGCCCAGAAGAACAAAGAATTCACCTCTTAACCCTTCCTTCCTCTGATTAGCTCACAATTTAGACCTGACTCACCCTAAAGTGTCTCAGCTTCTCTACGGGTGGTGCTGAAATAGGAACAATGAAACAGCTGGCACCTGTTTCCGGCATTAGACAAAAACTGGGCCCATGCACACACTACCTGTCTATCCATAAGTATGGAAGTTTTCCTCTTAGCTTGACCTAGGACCACCACCCGCTGTTTCTTATTTTAGCGATGATCAATTACTGAAACTGCTTACAGATCAGTGCTCGTGTGCTCACATGTAGTTCTGAGGTTTAGTCCTGTTCCTGCTTTCCTCTGCTCCTGAAGGTAAACATGCTTTAGAACTAAACAACTATAAACATAAAGTTATATAAGTTTAACTTGATGTTGATAGTTGTTTAGTTTAGACAATTTTTTGTCAGAATTTTGTCTCTGTATGCTACCAAAATGAAACTGAAGTGTAGATTTTAAGCTTTAATTTAAGGGGTTAAACAAAAAATTTAAAAAAATAACTTTTTGAAGAAATACAACAATTTTTATACACAGTCAATCTTTTTGAGGCTTAATGTTTTTTTGGCTAATCTGCCGTTGTTTGCCCCTTGTGGTGAACCCTCTGTATTTGTTCTTGTGAAGTCTGAATGCTGCCTATGACCCCAACAACACCATCCCCGCCATCAAACTGAAGCAGAAACATTATGCTTTGGGGGTGTTTTACTGCTAAGGGGACAGGACAACTGCACCGCATCAAAGGGAAGATGGACAGGGCCATGTAGCGTCTGGGCCAGGGCATTGAAGCTAGCAAGGGCATTTAAAAGGGGTTGTGGATGGTTATTCCAGCATGGCAATGACCCAAAACACATGGCCAAGGCAACAAAGGAGTGTCTCAAGAAGAAGCACATTAAAGTCCTGGAGTGGCCGAGCCAGTCTCCAGACCTTAATCTTATAGAAAATCTGTGGATGAAGCTGATGGTTTGAGCTGCCAAATGTCAGCATCGACATCTTAATGACTTGGAGTGGATCTGCCAAGAGATGTGGGACAAAATCCTTCCTGAGATGTGTGCAAACCTGGGGCCTGTACCATGAAGCTGGTTTAGCTGGTTAGCCAGGGAAGTTTCAGTTTAGTTTGCACCAATTCTAGGTTTTA
>JAUMHE010000306.1:1449669-1466907 GCA_032359235.1 Enteromius mattozi
ATAGATAGATAGATAGATAGATAGATAAATAGATAGATAGTACAGACAAACAAAATGATATAGATAGATAGATAGAAAACTTTCAAAACAAATTCAAAACTTTCTGTGGTCCCTGTTAAATCTAACCAAAAGGCTGGTTTAGTCATAACATTCCTGATTCACTTTTTCTTGTCTCCTGCCGTTTGGCACATCTGCATTTCCACCCCCTAGGTACACTTCAACGAGAACCAGAGTCAGTACGTGAAGCTGGAGGTGTCCGTCCCTAAGGGCCCTTTGCTCCAGTGCATCGAGGGGTACGGAACCACACCAGCGTCTGGCTCCCACAGGTTTCACTTCCTAAAGCCTTGCCAGGTCTCCGGCCTCCTACGCCTTAACAAGGGCGCCGAGCTGAAGGCTGTCACCGGAGGTTCCTTCAGTCTGCAAACGTCAGGCAAACACTACTTCGGCCTCTTCAAAGTCAACTAGAGGCACAGATGATTTTCCAGACACCTCAGCTGTATGGACAAAATAGTTTTATAGTTTTCCACAGATCACTGGCCCAAAAGTACCTAACCTAAACCTGTCTCTTTGAACCTGGCGTTGCCTTAAAAGAGGAAATTTTGACTCGGTGAGGAACGTTTCTATAACCAGCTGACTGGTCACGGATGACCCCTTTATGAACGCAAGTGCCCTTCCATGGAGATGTCATCGGGATGTTAATGACTGCACATCTTGCCTTGCTGGACCAATTTATGGAGAATCATTTGGTACTCTGTTGGTTTGGCAGCAAATGCCTTATTAAACGCAAACCAGCACAATTTCTACTATATAAATATAGCATTTAATTACAGCATACCAGAGACATTGCTCCAGCAGCGTGGTTGGCTTATATACTGGCATAACCAGTTTGACCAGAAGGACGATTTTCAGCAGCATTGCAGGCCACTACAAGCATGAGAGGTTTCACCACTGGTTACTTGGCTGGACCAAAACAGAGTTGCCCTAGTTCCTGAACTGCCTTACCACTGGATGGCTTCAGCGCAGAAAAATGAAGGTTTTGGTTGGTCGTTAAGAAAACTCAGAGTGACTAAATATGCATCAGAAATTACAAGAAATTTTACTTCTGTTGTTGCATCGATTTGAAACAACAAGCCACATGTTAATTTCCAAATACACTTTCACTGTGACATATGAAACATATATTAATATTTATCGACGAAAAGGCCGTGACTTCAAAGCAGATGATGTATCTTGTGTACTGTACTGTGTCACTGAAAGTAGACTATGTGTACATATGGCATGAAGGTTGATGGCATGGACGGCACAAACCTTTAAAAAAAAGTCACAGTATGCCTTTCTTTTTTATATATTGTGCAATTTCATGTTATATTTTTTTAAAAGGTAAAGTTACAGATTTTTACACCATCGTAATTTCATTTAATCTCACTAATTAGAAATGTACGAAACCACTGGTGACTCGAATCTGTCAATTTCTACCTGACCTACTGCTCCTGAAGCCTTTCGTAAATCTTGTCAATACTGTCAATTAAATCTGAAATGGAAATTACAACCATGCACTTTGCCCCAAATGGGTTTCCTAATAATGCAGCTGGCTTCCTCTTTGTATTTCCCGAAGCCTCATGCGGACCCCTGCAAACCTTCTCATTTCCACTTGCTTCTGGACTCTCACTTCCTGTATCTCAATCTGCAGCAAATAGCTGAAAACCTTTGAGGAAAAACATGTGCTTATTCCCCCCTGATCTCTAGCCCCATTCCTTCCCCATTGTCTACACAGTATTTTTTTTACTTCATGTGTTTGGGTTCCCTCCTCTCATAAAAATTGGCTAGCGGCACCGTTTCTGCTTTTAAAACATCCAAGATAAAACTCGACTGGGTCGAGATGAAGTACTGTCAGATTCTGCGAGAGCAAATGTGTGAATTTAAGATGGTGGAAACAGATTGGATTTGAAAATATGCACAGGTGTTTCTTTGTTTTCATGGGCATTTTTAGATTATTTGAAAAATGTATTTTACCTGTTCATTGGGTTGAAGACATGAGGTTCCCGCATTTATGGGTATTGAAAGGGTATCAAGAAATGTAATCTAATTTTCAGTAGATTTTCAAAGTCAAAAGACCTGTAAAACTGATAAAGAAGTTATATTACAAGCCTGCAAAAGGCAATTCAGCTGCCATAAATTATGTTGTAATATTAAATAATCGTAGTCAAATAGGACAAAATATTACGACTTTAAAAAACGTTTAAACATTTGCTTGGCAAGTTTTATTTAAACATTTAAGTCTGAATGTGCCAAATCAACTAGTTTATGAACATGTTATTGAGCTGAGTTGCACTCAGCGTTATGAGCAGTGTTGCCAGATTGGAAATGTACCAGAAACGCAAAATTATCGTATTTGGTAACTATGTAACTTTTTCTGTAGTATAGAATGAGCGAGTACACCATTAATTCATTCCAACCCACCTTTTTGTCTTATCCTGAATCACCACGGTACACTTAAAAATATTGCTTATATTCAAACTATTGTAACCGTGTTTAGGTTGTCACCGCTGTTGAGTAACACATACCTGCCTGAATCGCCATAGACATAAACTTGGAGAAGTAGCTCCGGTTAGAATGTTCTTCCGAGGGATGCGTGCTATTATGTTTATTAACCGCTAGAGCACCAAAAGTTACATACTGCTGCTTCAAAAGTAGGGCACGGTATAGACGTACGATCCACAGCTAAATGAATTAATATAGAAGCCCTATGATTAAAACAACCAACTAATTAAATTATCGTACATCTATCTTTTTCATTATTAATCGTACATCGTATAGAGGTCTGAATTATCGTACAAATATGATAATTATCATACGCATGGCAACACTGGCTGAGACTCGCGCTAATGCCCATTGGCTGTTCTAGCCTGAATAATAATAATAATAATAAACAGTTGTAACCACTGATATAACACTATTTCAGCATAAGAAAGAACATTTACCAGACATTTTTTGTTATTCTATAACACGATGATTTCTGATGAAAGCAAAATGGACGTTCACAAAACATTCAATAGTGGGTTATTTTATTACAAACAAAACAAAACAAAAGAGAGAAAGATGCATTATTAACATGTTCCGTTCGGTGAGCCGAATGTCGATCACAACAATGTCACTGACTGTCTGGAATCACAACTTACACAGTGACGCTTAGCAGGAAACAAAGAAAACGACAACAAAAAAAAAATATTAAAAGACAGAATGAAAAATGGACAGAAAGTGCTTGATTTGACACGACTCTCCCAAATAACAGCAAGCACTGAAACTAACGATATTTCAGTTTCAACAAAGGATCTATACTGGGGACCAGGGCATATAAATTAACATTTCAACTCTGATCTGTCTGAGTCGAGGCCTATCTAGGAATAGTACAACTGCAGCCATATACAAGAGTTCACATCTGCTGATTAACCCTTTACAGTTGTATTACCATTTAAGGCAATTACATTACAAGGCTTGTATTTGTAGGAGCCAAAGATCATAAAGAAACACTGCGGAAGGAATTTCATTTTGCTGATTTGAATATATGCATTCATATGTTTTCAATTTCATGGTTACACGTGATCCACTGCATACAAGTTATTCGTTTGCAAGGCCCAAATCTAGATATAAGCGATGTCCGTTAGATAGCAATGATATCAATCATCCCAAAGTCCTTTTGACCTCTTTGTTGAATATTATTACAAGAGGTCCGGTATAGAGAAATGTCATGGACCAAACATACAATGCATCAATGTTTTGACTGTTTTTTTTAAATTATTATTATTTTCATTTGGTAGAAGCTTCGCAATTGTAACATCAAGGACAACATCAAGAGCAACAACAATAATCTTAGTTGTAATAACAAGGATTAAAAACAGGAGAACACAATAAAACCGAGTTTAAATATGCAAACGATATCAAAGAGCTCGTAAAAACAAGTAGAAATGTGAAGAAAGGATAGGAGCGATTTGTTTGAATGAATGAAAGAAAGTGAGGGTGAAGTGATGGGGAGGGATGACGGAGAAAGAGAGAAGTTTGGAAAGTGTAGGACTGCCAAACGTGCTTCAGTAAGAGTCTTGAACACTATTAGGGAGGTTTGAAGATGCTTTTGAACCCTCTTCACCTCACCGTAACAAGATTAAGGGTCAATACTTAAAAAGGCAGGGAACTTAAAAAGGGTCAATGCTTGATGTCCCAATATAAAGCTAAATAAAACTTCATAACAAACTTGTCTTTTTATCCCAAGACAATACTGCAGCCAATACTGTTTTAATCAAACATAATACATTACTTCCTAACTGTCGTGGTAGGATATAAACTTTACCTCGTGTTTTTTTTTTTTTTTCTAAAAAAAATGAGGAAAACAGACTAGGACATTGTTAATTTTTTCCTTCTTTTTTTTTTAACTTAAAAAAATATGTATATGCTCCCAAACAAACCAAATCATCTTAAAGGGGTAGTTCACTCCAAAACGAAATATCTACCATTATTTACTCTCCCAAACCTGTTTGACCTTCATTCTTCTATGTAATAGAAGATATACTCTGAAAAATGTGACCATGCAATGAAACTCAAAGGGGTCCAGTGTTGTTTTGGACCTCATTGAGTTCCATTGTAAAAAAAAAAAAAAGAAGTTCTTCAAAATACCTTGTGTTTCATGGAAGAAAGAAAGTCAAACAGGCTTGGAACGTAAATGATGACAGGACTTTCAATCCGTTTAAAGCATTAAGATTAAAGATTGCTTTAAGATTGAAGCTTGCTGATGGTACAAGGCGGCTCCCAAAACAGTCAAGCTAGTTTAAAATGAGGTTTTGTCTGCACAGCTAAATGCAACCGTGGACTGTCAGGTGCATGCTGTCGAAAAAAAACAAATCATGATGTGAAGCTATTCCACATACATGCAGCTTCATGTCGGTGTCGAGGGGCGATAGCGAGAGGATGAACGTGGGATTGGTTTGAAATGCAAGGTTGATTTGAGACAGATAGTTATGAGAGGAAAGGAAATAAAATATTTGTGTGTGTGCACATACGGTATGTGTAAGGGAGGAAATAACCAAAGGCGAGCCAAAGCTCTGTTGAATTCTGAGTAGCTGTAACTCGAGGTGTCGTGAAAGTGCTGCCGTGATACTGAGGGTAGTCTGTTCATTCGTCAACTGCAGGTGCATGTGTGCGTGTATGTGTTGAGGAATAGTTGTGTTTACGTTTGCATGCAGATGTCCTTCGACTGAGTCAGCGCATGTGTGTGTGTGTGTGTTTGGGGAGGGAGTCAGGATGAGCTGAATTCAGTCGTCGATGCAGATCACCTCCCCGCTGCGCTGTTCCCTCCGTGCCATAAGAAGCTCTGCCTCCCTCTCTTTCTTTACCGACATGGGGGGTCCGTTCAACACTTTAGGGGAACACAAAGAAAGGGAAGTTAATGATCTGTACACTCATTAGAATTAGCATTTTTTGTTTTATCAAAACAGCACAACAGTTGAAATCTGACCTTCTAATCTTTATTGTATCACATTTTCCATTTCTCACTGGCTGACTTCTCCTTCCTCTTTTATCTTTCTGTTTCATTAGCTTTCATTCACTAACCAGGAATATGCACATATTTGTGTGGAAAAAAACGATGGGTGAACATTTTCACACAGAAATCGTGATTCATCCATAAGCTTGTTTTTTCAAATTTTAGGATGAAGTTGTTCCTCGATTTTAAATTTGGTAAAAAAACAAATCATCATGATGATCAATGCTGCCATTGCAGGGTATCATGCCCTTCATGTCTATTATATCAAGCATACACTATTGAGGGGCAAATATGTGTTACTAACTTTGATTAAAAGGTCCTTTAGCCTCTATCCAAAGCGATATGATCAAGAGCACAATGGAGATGGCTCACTGATTACCAGACAGGAATAAGAAACCATGTGGATTTCAGTCATTTTAAATGTTACATTTTTGAGATATTTTGAGATATTACATTTCAATTTGGCATGAAATGAAAATCGATCAGTTTTGTAAATGCGTGTTATTGATCTTATTGTGAACCACTCATCAACAACTAATGGGAAGAAACAAGTCCCATCCTACATTTTCTTTGATTTTCTTTTTCTTCCTTTTGTTTCTTTTTTAACAGTTTTTTTTCTTCTTTGGATGCAAGTAACAATATGGGAGAAAAGTCACTATTTACATTTAAGACAAATCTTAATTGCTTCTAAAGATTAAATTGAAATTGACAGCATACTGCAAATGTCTGGTCCACCCAAAAAATGAAAATTCTGTTATTAATTACTCACCTTTGTGTCTTTCCAAACCTCTAAAATTTCGTTCATCTTTGGAACACAAAGTACGATATTTTCAATGAAATCCCGACAGCTTTCTGAACCTGCATAGACAGCAACAGAACTGACACATCCAGTTTTGTTTTCAAAAAGTATCCTTGTAGCTTCATAAAATTAAGGTTGAACCACTTGAGTCACATGGGACTATTTTAATGATGTCCTTACCTTTCTGGGCCTTAAATGTGTCAGTTGTGTTGCTGTCTATGGAGGGTCAGAAAGCTCTGGGATTTCATCAAAATTATTTGTATGTTGTGTTTTGAAGATGAACAAAGGTCTTACGGGTTTGAAACGACGTGAGGGTGAGTAATTAATTAACAGAATGTTTTCGGGTGAACTATTCCTTTAAATTGGGGAAATGAACATGCACAATTGAATATCTAAATTAACCAATGAAGATTAATAACTGCTATTAACTGATACCGTACCAATATATTGTCAACCCTACCTAGTAGCCAGAGACCAAAAAAATATACACAACCACACTGAGCTCCATTATGGACATCTTTTAATGGGTAAACTTGCATACAGTCAGAGTATACTATATACCATACACAGCAATAATAATAATAATACAAAACCTTGTCTTCTATAAAGAAATGTATGTGAGGACAACAGTACTGAGCATTTTAGTTCACTACACACAAGCACATAGTGAGTGTATAGTGTTTGAAATTCTTTAGCTTAATTTGCTGTACTTGTAGTTTTATTTTTTTAGTAAAATCACAGTATGACTCAGACAGATATGATAGCTGCCATCAGTTGAGTCAGATATAAACTTCTGAGTCACGTCTAACTGTCCTGCCGGGAACATCCTACAGTACCTTACGTGTTCTAGTGAACACGTGAAATGACTAAAAATGGCCTACAATATAAAGTTACGGTTACATTTAGCCTACCACTGCTCAGCAAAATTACAGGGGTGCAATCCAGTCATTTTGAATCTGCACAACTGGGAGTTTTGCGTGAAATTAGCCAATTTGCTCATGTTCAAGATGGTAATGCGATTATGTTGCGTTGACCAACAGAAAGGGGCTTGGTTTGAAAGAGACTTTTATTTGAGCGGTGCTACATGCATTGCTAAACTATTTACAATGGACCATTTTTGCCCATGAAATTTTGCCAAAATGTGACTATTCTATTCTATGCTATTCTATTCTGTTTCATAAATGGGGTTATAGCACTTCATACCTTTGGTTTGAAGAACTGCATCTTTATTTCAAGACCTTTTTATAAGTCCAAATGTAATTTATTGGTTGCACAATATCCTGAACAGGAGATTGACAGCCACATTGACTTTGCACTCAGGGTACCTGTTTTGTCTCAGGCCTAAACATGCAGGGAACTGAGGAACAGTTGCAAGATCTTCTAAGGAACAATCCCTCTTGGCATGTGTTCCTCAAAATTACACAACCAAAGTTTTTCCAAGGACAATAACGCTAGTGTCGTTTGTTGTGCTACAGGTTTTGGCTGAGATTAGTGTTCTGGAGTGTGCAAAAAAGAAATGTGTGCACTGAAAAAGGCTAACGGTAATGCTTGAGTTCAATTATCTGATTAAGACTGGCACCGTTTCGTAAACATGCAATAAGAGAAGAAGAATGCATGGCCTTCAGATGGGAACGCGTCTGGAGAGAGCTTGGAATGCATTGGGGCTCCTTTATAAGGGGGAAATGCTGAGCTAGAAACCCGCCGAGTGACTTTCATATCTCTGAACGTTGTACTGCATACTCCTGCAACACGAGCCAAGGAAAATAATTCATTACTCAGATGCAGATCTCGGAGTGACTTGACTCTCTGCTTCTACAATCAACAATCTTGGAAATATCTGGCTTTCTCACTCAGACTGTCTCTCTCCCAGACTGTCTCACTGTCTTTCAGGCTTCTCTTTTTCCCAGACTGTCTCTCTCAGATCACCACTTTTACTCAGACTTTCTCTCTATTCCAAAATGTCTCTCTCTGACCGTGTGTTTCTGACTGATTCACTCAGACTGATTCTTTCTTTTAGATTTGTCTCTCTTCCCAGGTTGTTGGTCACTTGTACTTATAGCTGATTAATTGATCAAATCAATAATAATGAATAATAATAAAAACAAATTAAATAACAACTATCACTATCTATTAATTGGGCCTTGTTTTACTTAAAAGTTCACCTAGTGAGTAATTAACAGAGAAAAGTACATTTAATAATTAATTTTGATTAAATTTGTTTGGATGTTAACTTTAGATTTTAAATGTACAATTTAATTATTTAATTGAAATATATGCAACACCAATAAAAATATTTTTAACAGAGCAGTAACTGTAATAAGATATAAATATAAGAAGTCCTTTACAGGAAAATCCTGAAAAATGGATCACGGTTATCAACTTTTTTTCAACATTGATAAAAATAAGAAATGTTTTTTTGAGCATCAAATCAGTAATTATGTCTTTCTAAACATTAAACGATTCCTACAAACCCCGAACTTGAAGTCTGGGAATGTTTGTGTTCCTGTAAACAAATCTTTATTGGCCATAGTGTTTAGTAAAGCCCACTTTTATACACCTACATTTGTTTTTACAGCCTTCGATTTGCAGTGTTTGGAAGAGAACACTGGGCAACATGTTAATTAACTTGATTTATATGAAATACAGAAAATAAACGTGGCTTTTTTCATCCTAATTCCATGAAAATTATCAAAACAAAACCCATAGAAACTGTTATTCCGATGTCTTTCTCAGACTGTCTCCTTTCCACCATCTTTCTCTGTATGCCACTTTCTCCGACCGAACATTATCTGAGGGCACCAAGTTTTGCTTCTGTGCACCAGCCTGCCTCTACGTCTCAGTAAACCAGAAAAACATGCAGAGATGGGAGCTGGCCTCAGTGACCCAGCCTATTCAAACAACCAGCGCACTCACACAATTAATCACTCACACAGAAGAACCCACACACCAGCAGCCCTGAATCTTTTCTCGTACAGTATAAACCCCAACTGAACGCAAACATACGCACAATTAGCTTCAGTGCATTGATACTGCATGCACACACACGCACACTCAGCCACTACAATAAAACACACCATGTGGTGGAAAATACAGAGCTACTTAAGTGGCTCTCAAGCGTGCATGAGTGTGCACATGTGGGTGTGTTTGTGCATTTTTGTAGAATGCAGGGAGTTCTCATACAACAGTCTTGTACTGTATAAACGTCCTGCTGGGGATTGAATCTGGCTCTAGCACAGCGTTGACAGCGTCGGACAGGTTGAATCGTGTGTGTGCTCAGCATGAAGGTCTTCTGACCCGTGATCAGCGCATTCCTTCAAAGAGTTAGTGCTGGAAAATCATGCAACTGATCTCAGATCAGTTGCAGATATATATCGGTCTGCATCGCTCCACTGGGTTGCTGTGATGAAAAGTCTTCATATATATGTACGCAGTGATTTCATGCCATTTTAACATTTCACAGTCCTGGTTTAGGAACACAGAGTCCGTGGCTGGAGTTTTTTTTGAGAGGTCCGCAGTTTCCAGGAAAAAAGATAGTTCCACTCCACAGTGCCTCAGCTCCAAAACAGTTTTGATTGGGTCAGGGGCTTTAATGACAGAAAACAAACTTGTGGTATTTTGGAAAAACTGCCGTCTTTGGAATCCTTCACTTCTGACACTGTGAGGCTGCATGTGCGTGTGAGAGAGAACGACAGAAGCAGAGTGGATAAATGATAAAAGAAAGAGAGATACTGTATAAAGGGATGCAGAGAAATAGTGATTTGTGGTGGAATTAGGGAGGGAAGGTTTCGGGCACTTAAACGAGCGCTCTCGCTCCTTCGGCCAAATGAAAAATTCTCTCTTCTGCATTTTGCTCCTTTTGGTCTATCTGTTATTAACCATTTCGACCGAAGGGGTATCTTTTCTCAAGAAGTCCAGCAGCCTGCTACAATATTTTTTCGGCTACAGTACAATCCTGTCTAATTTATTTATCGATTTTTATTTCCTAGCCTTTCTGCCCCTCACATTCTGCGCTCGTCCTCCATCAATAGCTCTTCCAGGTCAGGGTTTTTTGGGCCGTCCGTTGCGTGGCAGGTTCTCCACCGTGTTGCTGAGGCGGTACTTGACGATGATGCTGTGCACGGTGGATTTGGGCATGCGAAGCTCCTGCCCGATTGACCCTTCCGACTTGCCGTCCTTCCACAGGTCCACCACCCTCTGGCGCTGCAGCACGTCATGCTCCTTGGTCTTCAGGCAGGACGGCGCTTCTGTGGAGGCAGAAAGGGGGCAGACTGTAGACACTGGGGGGGTAGGGAGCGGTCAATCAGTGGCATAGTATCAGTCCTCAATATTGAGAAAACAGAGAAAAACCCATAACTGTAGGCAGGAGGCTGGAAGGAGGCCTTCTCTCGAACAAAGAAAAAACATAAAGTCTCCCAGTTTGTGTCTCCCGCTCTTACAAATAATCCCGAGAGCCAGACTCAGGACATCCACTGGCTGCGAGAGGAGTGACGAAGTACAAAAAAAAAAGACGTTCGGGCATTTTTTGCCAAAGAAATCTGTGTTGACATAATGTGTCTAAAACCTTTTGCTCTATAAAGTTCATGACATGTAAAACGCTAAGAGTTTAAGTGGCAATGACTTAAAAAAGAAAACAAGACGTGCTCGCCAAGGTCTTTATTTTTGACAACTTTAAGAATGATTGAGCGAGATGTTACGGGGTCCGCTAGGATTTTTAGAGAGGCAAAGCGGAGCTCACACTCCATTTTGTCTCTCTCCTCCCTCTCACTTCTTCCTCTGTCTTTTAGAGAGATGTCTGACCGGGTCCAAAAAATCTCCTATTATGGAGTACGTTAAACAGATCAACACAGTCTGTCCTTCATTTTTCTCTTTTCTTTTATATCTCTTTTTCTCTCTCGTTTTTATTTTTGTTTAGTCTGGCATGCTGTTTTCATCTCGCTCCCTGGCTCGGTTTAAACTGGGGTCACCGCAGTTGTCTTAATCAGGGACCAGAGGGTTCAAATGGGCCCCAAGTGGGGCATATTTTTAGCCAGGCGAGGGTTCAGCATGTACAGCCTCAACAAACCCAATCAGCCTCTACACCCACCAGGATCTGAAGTCTGGGGCTATTTCAGTGACAGACAGAGACTGAGAAAGAGAGAGACAGACAAAGAGTGAGTAAGTGAGCGAGTGAGTGAGCGAGCGAGAGTCTAGTTCTGCCTCCAGGGGGTTTAAAAAACCGGCGTATAGGCACAAGCACATTTGTGTTTCTTTATGGTTTTTTTCTCTCTCTCTCTTAAAAATATCTGAGTAGAAAAGCAAAAAAATGTTCCCTCGGCTGAGCGATTCCTGGCACAGCTAAGGTTCTGGATAACTGTAATGACATTTTCAGAAAAAGCACCATGGCAAGAAAATATGCCTCCCTTAGACGCTGTGGTAGAAAGATTGGTATCAGGACACTCAATCCACTCTGTACGGGTAAAAACAGTCAGAGTTTGGCCTCTGATAGAATAAACAGAAAATGGCAAACAAAAACAACTACATTTGTTCTTCTCAGTGCTTCCTGCACACATATGCTGTTACAGAGCTAATATTGAAACAATAAACTCACTGGCAGGGTTAATCTGTTCTCTTGGACCAAAGATGGAGAACGTGCAATTATTTTGCCAAAATTCCACGGGGGCCCTCTCAAATTAAAATGTAATTAAGTGTGCTAACCAGAATCATATTTTTGCAGAAATATGAATACATCAAATGTGACTTGTGTCAGTGTAGTTTTTTTTTCACTTAGGACAGAACATGTGCTTGCATTTCTGAACAGTGACATACTGAGCAAGGATTAAATCTGTAACCGTGTTTTACAATTTAAGTATTAAATACTAAACTACTAAATCCGGAAATCTGTGGAACACAAATCAAAACAAAAGTTTGATAACTGATTAAACTTTTTCAGTGCTTTACAGAGAAACTACATACCAAATGTCAAACCCAGCCTCTCATACACTGACCTCACAAATCATTGTGAAATAGAGCATTCGTACACCCACATATACGCCCACATAAACACAAATAGACTGAGCGAGAAAAAGCATGAAAAAAACAGATGGAGAAAAACAGAGAAGCTGAATCGTGTGGATTTTGCCACGTTAATCATGAGATAGTAAAGTCGTAGCCTGTCCATTTCTCATTTAATAAATCACTACTTGCTAAAAACTGAAAATATTAAAAACATAAATAAAATCTCAATATTGGATGAAAAACTTAAACTGAAAAGTTATAACTATTAGAAATGCTGCCTTAGCAATTAACTGAAATAGAAATAATTTAAAACACTAAATGACAAAAACATGAAGTAACAAACAATTATTCTATAGTTCATTTTAACATAAAAACTGAAAATATAAAAATAAAACCCTTTTCAAAATATCTTTAATAGTATATATATATAAAAAACTAAATGAGCTCTGGTGCAGTCTGATTCACAAATGACTCTTTTGAACTGATTCTTTCAATGAACCAATTAAAAGACTCACAGTATAATAATAAAAAAACTGAAAACTCAGTATTTTGGGGTATGTGGTTACACTTCTTTATGGGAAAGGTTACAAAATCATTAATTAATTTTGGCTGATAAAACCAAATTCACTGGTGTTTTATGTTTGCATTTATTTACAAATCTGCTTACATTTTACTAATGCTACCAAGAATTCCTCAGCCATTAAAGATAAAGCACATTCTACACCACCTGTGTCACCAAAAGGAACTGCAGAAATAATAATTGTTTGCAAACAGGTTTTCACAACCTGTCTGTCATTGGCCGGCCAAACAGGTGGCTCCGCCCCTAACTCATTCCATTGGATGCTCAAACTTGTAGAGTAATGTTTTGATAGCACCACAGAGCCATGGTGTTTACGTTTTAAGGCAGAATCAACCTATGAATGGCCTACTTATAGCTGTCTCTGCTTATTAAGCTGCGACAGGAGAATTTAACATCCAAAAAAAACGTACCATTTCACCATCTACTAGCAGATGCTCTAATCCAGAGCTGCTTACAAGAAGCACTTTGTTTTCACATTTTGAGACTGCCACGCTAAACAGATGGCAAGCAAATCTGCCTTTCAAATTTAAACCAACCAAACAAACACAGTACCTCCAGCTGGTCACAACAGATTTCAATTAAACTTGTCGTTTAAGAACTTTATGTTTAGACTTCCACATCCCTTCCAGCACTGTCCTTTCTATTTCATATATCATATATACACACAGACAGCACAACACACACACAGTTTCTAAAATCACTAAAATGTACTACCTTGACATGCTTGACATCCATTTTTAAATATGAGCAGTTAACCAATGCTGATCTGCTTTTTTTATTACTGTAAATGAAAAGCCTTTATAATGGTTCAGAGTTACCCTGGTATGAGATCACTGGAGGCTGTTTTGGGGTGCCTTTCTGGGGACGGATCAGCAAAACTGACCTGATATGAAAGCGCCAGGTGGCATCTGGCTGTAGTTGGCCCCTGCCAGAGTGAGAGCCGCTGAAGGTGCAGGTGTGAAGGGAGGGCCGTAGTTCTGTGGGGTAGCATATGGGCCTGGAGGAATAGGCTAGAGAAAGAGAGAAAGAGAGAGAGTGTGTGTTATAAACCTTAATATGCCAAATGATTTAGTTTTAAGCAGCCAAAATATACAAACTTAACTTAGTGTTGTACAAGATTCATTTTGAAATGCTGCACATTTGATTCATGTAAAATGGCTGCAGCAAATGGGAGCATATTTACTCTTTTATATTAATGATCAATTCCTTTCCATGTCAGTCATTCTAAATGGAATATGCATGGAATATGTTTAGAATTCAAATATACTGATACAAATATATTATTAGTAAATATTTACAAGCCTTCCCTAGTGAAAAATAAATATACTTAAACGTATACATTTATTTCATGCTAAGTATAATACAAATACATTTTCATATGTACTTAATAAAATACACTGCAATTGTACTTTTAGTATACTAAACTGGTATACTTAAAGTCTACTAAAGTGGAATAACTAATTTTGTACTTACAGTAATGCACTTTAATTGTGCAGAAGTAGTGCTGAAGTCCAATTAAAGACATACTTAGTATATTTGATTGTGCTAAAGTGGAACTATTGCAAGTATACTTTAGGTACACTTTAAATATTTTGCATTTAAAGGGCGATATTATACAATCCTCATTAAAACTGACATAAACACACATTTTAGGCTTATTAATAAGAAATTGGCCTTGCGCAGAAGCAATACTCCAAACAAAGTTTAATTAAAACTTATATATCGGTAAGTTTAGAGTTATCTGTCAGTAAATACGTTAAAAGATTTGAAATATACTTGATATGAAATAAATGTAGTTTAAATATATTACTTTTTTACTGGGGTGTGAATTTATCACTTGTGAAATGTGTATGTACACTACTGTCTGTAAGATTTTTCATGTTTTTTTACAACATCTTTCATATGCTTACCAAGGCCAAAAATACAGTAAAAATTTAAAATATTATTACAAATTACAAATTACCATTTTCTATTTTAGTCCATTTTAAAATGTAATTTATTCCTGAGTTTACTCCAGACTTCAGTGTCACACGATCCTTCAGAAATCATTATAATAGGCTGATTAGCTGCTCAAGAAATATTTCTTATTATCAATTATTAAAACAGTCCATGATATTTGACTAAAAAGTTTATTTGATCAATTTAATGCATCCTTGCTGAAAAATGACTACCCCCAATCTCTTGAGCAGTTGTGTACTTAGTACATGTATGTTCATATGTGTTTGTGTGTTTACCGGCGGTGTATGTGTCTCGTTGCCTTTGTTGGCCAGTCTGCTGAGGATGCTTCTCTCTGACATCTGCAGGCGGGCCGTGATTGGCGGGACTCTAGAGAGTGTGGCTGGGAGCCGCATTACATCAGCCTTCATGTCACTCAGAAGCTCCTCCAGTTGGTTAAGAACTACAAAAATGTCCATCATTACAACATGCCAGGTCATAGAAAGTAACAGAAGCAGACAGGATTTGGTTGTAAAGTTAAATATGTAATTGGTAATAGAATCTTTGCTTCAAGCTGAAGACTTCAGGAGCAGGAGCATGTATTCAGAATGTCGACTTTAACAACTAAAAGAGCTTGAAGCATTATTACATTATTTTACCAACTATTATATATACTAGATATTAAAAAAAGTGTATAAATAGCACTAAATTAGTACTTGTTTTGAAGCATACTGTATCTAAGTGGCACCTTTTTATCAGTATCAGCTTTGAAAGCCAATCAACAGTTCAGAAAGCTAACTAAATGTGACATAGTAAATTCTGATTGTCAAAAGTGAAATTTATTGGCAGTTCTCTCAGCACTTTCAGACAATAACAAGAGTGACAAGCCAAGTGAACTGGTATCCAATAAATGGTTTGTCGGCACAGATTAAACAACACGCTTGAGACAACTCCAAGACGTTTAAAGTGCCTTGTGTTCTTGAACTGTTCCATATCAGAGCTGGCAGGAGCACTGGTCCCACTGGATCTATCCAGAAGCCTTTTATCAGACCCTCAAGACGCCAGCAAACTTTGTCTGAGTTACACACAAACATATTCCCTCTCATTTTTCATTTAAAAGGTATTTATGAGACAAATCCCAAACAAGCAAACACACACACAAACTCACCCTTATGCAAGACGGCATTGGCAGGTTTGTTTCCTGCGAGTGATTCCTTGCTGAGATGTTGATGGGACTCGGCTAGACATTCAACCTCAGCAAAGCGAGCGTTCAGGGCCATGGCCGGGTGAGTCGGGTCCTGGGTCATGTTGAGGTACGCAGCCCGACGCAGCTGCTCCTCTATCACCAGGGCCTGCTCTAGCAACTGACAGAGAGGAAGAGAGCGAGATCTTAGATCTAGAGATGTGTAAAACTAAATTAGTCAGCTAGTTGTTCAGGCAGCCCATTAACTACTTTACATGGAACTGCAGCTAAAAATTACCGTCCAAATGTGCATGGCTTAAACAATGGTGATTCAAATAGCTATCAGTATGCTAAATAAAGCACTATATATTTAAACTAAAAAAGATAGTTTACACTTTACAATAAGGTGTCATTTGTTACTTAGTGTACTAACTACCATGAACAAACAATAAACAATACATTACAGTATTTATTATTAGTTCATAAAAATACAAAAATTCATTGTTAGTTCATGTTAGCTCACAGTGCATTAACTAATGTTAACAAACAGCTTTCACAATGATTTTAATAATGCATTAGTAAATACTGAAATTAGCATTAACTAAGATTAATAAACGCTGTAGAAGTGTTGTTCACTCTTAGTTCATCTTATGTAATGTTGTCAACTAATTTTATAGGTATTTTATATTACTATTTTATTCCATTATATATTAGTTAGATCAATGTAATGCAATGTAATAAATGTAATTTATTAATGTGTTGCATTATATTCCATTACTCCAGTCTTCAGTTTTATATGATCCTTAAGAAATCACTTGTTATTATAAACACATATACATAAATTAGTGCTGTCAAACTATTAATTGCATCCAAAATAACATAATGTATGTGTATACTTTGTGTATTTGTTATATATATATATATATATATATATATATATATATATATATATAATTATATAAAAACACATGCATGTGTATATTTTAGAAAAATCTGTTATTTTCATATATTAAAGATATTTATATTTATTTAAGAATATGAATATTTAAATATATAAATGTGTAAATATAAACACTTATTTTGGATGCAATTAATCGCGATAAATCGTTTGACAGCACTAATATACAGTACTGTGCCAAAGTCTTAGGCCACTAGTATTTTCACCAACAAAAAATGGTTTTAAGTGGGTTATTTCTATCTTTTGCGGTAGCGTG
>JAUMHE010000306.1:1467969-1493384 GCA_032359235.1 Enteromius mattozi
ATCTATCTATCTATCTATCTATCTATCTATCCGTCTGTCTGTCTGTCTATCTGTGTCTGCAGTTCTATCTATCTATCTATCTATCTACCTATCTATCTATCTATCTACCTATCTATCCGTCTGTCTGTCTGTCTGTCTGTCTATCTGTGTCTGCAGTTCTATCTATCTATCTGTCTGTCTGTCTATCCATTTATCATTCATCTGTCTTTTTATGCCCCTGTCTGAGCACACTGTGCAGTCCTTCAGTGAGGCTGAGCGTGTGAGTGAGGGAGAGATGAAGGTGTGAAGGTCTTTTTTTCACACCCTCCATGGGTCATTGGTGAGAATGTTATTCTGCTGCCCAGGGGTATTTTATTCTGAAATGGACAAAAATATTTAAAATGTTCATGTGAGACTGACAGAGAGTGATCTATTTAAAATAAATGAAAGGATCAGAATCAGGAGGCATAACATATTAAACCAGCATGGGTGTGTCTGTCCTCTATTATTCTCTCTCTCTTTCTCTCACTCCATTCCTCCGTAAATAAGATCTGGCACTCTCACTTACATCAGATCATTATTTCTCTCTCTTTCTTTCTGTCTCTCTCTCTCATTTAAGACGGCCAGACCTTATTACCAAGGACAAGCTGTCCTGTCCTGTCTTCGGCCCGTGCGTCTGGCCCACATGTAACCAGCCCTCGGCCACTCTTAGCTCACCTCAACCCACATGCATCTCACATGACGTCCACCTGTAGCCCACTTCATATTAGAAGCAGCGGCCATCGCTGGCCCACTTAGGTCCATGAAGCTCACCAATATCATTTCTCAAGAATCTGTCAGCATTATGGAGGAGTACTGGATAGAGCGAGTTTGTGTGTGTATGAGTGATGGTTGCAGTTTGAGGCATTTTAGGATGTTAAATGACCTCCTCTGGGACCGGAAATTAGGCCTCATTAGAGCTGCACCATGATGCAGAGTGACATTTGTGTGTGTTAATCTACATTAGATCAAATATCTGTGCAGAAGGACTATGTGTCAGTGGGAACTATTATTTCTGCAGTATCAGATCTGTGTCTGTGAGTCTGTTTGTGACACCATATCACACAGTTTTTCGTAGCATGAATAACATTTTAAATTAAAAATAAAAATCATTCATTTTCAAAATATCAACAGAATGACACTTGCTAAATGAATCTTTTGAATTTTTAGGTTAAAACAATGAATGCATTGACGATTTTTCATATTGTTTCACATGCTTTTTATTTCAGTAGCAGGCAGGATTAATCTGTTTTAGTCTTTCGGTATTCTTCTGTTTTTGTGACTTTTTCTTGATTTGCACATTTAGTTCACATGCTAATTACCAGGGTCTGACGCTGAATTGTTTTATACATTATATATGCAATATTTCTATATATATTTGTGAAAAAAAAGTCTATTTTTGAAGTATTTTTTACCTGGCAGTGACAAAAATGTACTTAAGAAGCAGCACTGCATAAGATATTAAGACTTTTATATAGAGATTCAGATTTTTTCACATGTAAAAAAAAAATCATATAAAAACAAGTTTTATGCAGTGTTGCTTTTCAAGTATATTAATCTTTTTTAGATTAATGAAAACAAGTCATAAAAGACAAATTAACCTGATTAAGAAGTGATTGCGGTTGATTGTTTGCTGTGTGTGTGATACCTCAATACTATCCTATATTATATATCCTATACTATATGTCATAAATCTCTTGTTTTCTTACACAGCTACATCAGACGGGACGCGTCAGGGGCTGGAGAGCATGAGAGGAGGAGTTTGCGCTACACAGGGCATGAAGGTGGTGCTGAAAGTGGGACAGAGTGAGTAACACACACGCGCACACACTCTTGGGAGCATATCAGCAGACAAAGCCAGAGGGTTGGTCACCTGAAACAGTTACGGATGCTGGATTTGCAGAAACTTGGGCTCAGTAAAGCGTCTCTCTCAGTGGCACACATGACCATGCTCGTGACCAATAGCTTTTGTTTACACGCAAACACAAACTCTGTTGGCCTCTTGTTAGTTTTCATTATTAAACTCAGGAAAACCACGGTAAGTGAATCCCAACAGACTGTGGACACAAGTCCGTGAGCCGTAACAGTACAACACAAACACCCGTGTCTGTTGTGTGTTTAGAGTTATTTATCAGTCATGCTTATCAAACTACACTGTTGAATAAGAGAGGATTAACACAGCTCAAAGACTATGAAACGCTTTGTTTTTATTTTCCTCTTTTTTATTTATTAATTTTTTTAGGCCTCCATCTTGATTTAGATTATTATTTTTTTCCACAATATTTATTGACTTTACTTAAAACCCCCTTTCGCGCTCTCTTTTTTCCTCTCGCTCTCTCACTGTAGTTGTTATCTGCTTTGTGGCTGAAAGGTCACGTCTGTTTTGTTTGTCATCTAAATAAAAGCCGTTTCGGTTGGAGATATCTGATGAGATGTGCCTGCACACACACACACACACACCCAGACTGTCATGGCATTTTGACAAGTGTGACAGCTCACCATAAGCTCAGAGATGACTTGTGTGTGTGTGTGTGTGTGAGTGAAATGTCTGTCTGCTGCCTGAAGTGTTTGTAACCTCAGCAGTAGCCCCTCAACAACAACTTAATGGTGTGAAACATCTTAAAGGAACCCTATTCTATTCTACACACTTGCATCTTATACTAATCTATATCAGTTGTAATTGACCTTTTGTATCTGCTCTCTGACCTTTAAAATTAAACAGTTTTTTTGGTACTATACCTTTAAGATGTTTGCAGACACAATTATTAATTGGTAAAACAATTGCATATTAACTAGTATTAACTTGCTGATTACTAAATAGTTGGAAGTAGTCTTGTCTGCTCATCAAGCCTGCATTTGTTTGAAAATATAGCAAAAACAGAAATATTGTGAAATATTTGTAAAACCTAAAATAACAACTTTTTTTAATAGTAGGCAGGATGCATCTGTTTTTTTTTTTTCAATATTCTTCTGTTTTTGTGACTTTTTGTGAATTTGCACATTTAGTTTAAAAACAGAAATATTGTAAAATATTTGTAAAACATTATAAAATATAATTTATTCATGCGAATATGCAAGTTGCTTTTAAATCACGGAATCAGCTTACAAGGTTGTGATAAGGTAGCATGTTTGTTTTTGTTGCTGTGTGTTTTGTGCAGGTTTACTGAACCATTATTAGCACTAAACGGTTTCTCAATCATGTGTCCATAGGTCCATATGGTCTGCCGGCCAAGTCTCCCAAACCTGACCCCGCGGACCGTATCAACAGCCCGAATTCAGGTAAACACAGCTGCCTTCGGTATCATGAGGACATGGCTCATCCCAAACAGACACAACATTAATAAAAGAACAGAACTAACTAAAGGAGCAAGGGAAGGAAGCGACAGATGGATGGAGAGAAACAGGCGTCTTGGCGCTCGGGTTCTTTTTGATATATTCCACCCTTCTGTTTGTTCTCTCCTCCTCGCGTTCCCTCGTTTTTTCCACTCTTTTCCACCGTTCACCGTCTTCTACGGAGGCCCTGGAGCCACGAACTGGAGACAGAATGCGGTGAGGTAATGGCCGCACGGGGAAAGATAAAGGATGAGAGGAGGAGAGAGCCGTCGTTTCGGAGACTTATTAATGCCATTAGTTTAGCGGCTTGGGTTTAGTTGGTCCTGAGAGGAAGAAAGACACAGAAAATGGGAGGGAGAGGAGGATGATTAGTGTAAGATGATAGAAAGAGAAAATTACTCACACTCTTTGTTTGCACGGGTTTGACATTTGGGACTGGTGCCTTGTGTCCTATTCTGTTTTCTCTTTGACATACAAAAACAAAATCTGTCTATCTACCTATCTATCTATCTATCTGTCTCTCTGTCTGTCTGTGTCTATCTTGACTGGCTGTCTATCATCACTTGGAGTGGTGGAGGATGTAGGTGGGTTTGGGGGGCTGCAGGTCATTATTAGCACAATAACACGGACAGTCATAGAGACACGGAGCGAAGGAGGAGGTGGAGGAAAGGAGCGAGGGATGGAGAGAGAAAACGAGAGGAATTGTGTCAAGAATAATGATGGGCCAATTGAGAGCGCCTGCAGTCAGATCCCTGTATTTCCGACCGTTCCCGTGCTCTGCAGGGGCTCTCATTGTCTCCCGTAGAGATCACAACTGCACACACACATATACACGTGCTGAAACATCAGCTATGTCCGGCTAAGTAAGCACAATGGTCATTTGTTCCATGTCTTGTATCTAATGTGTGTGTGTAATCAAACCCGTTGTACCTTTCCAATCTGTGTTTCCCATTGCCAGTGAGCTATAGCTTCCCTTCTTAAAGGAATAGTTCATCCAAAACCAGCAATGTTCTATGCTGTGGAACACAAAATCAGAATATTTTGCTAGTTTGCATACACCGGAACTGTAAAGCAGGCCGTAAAACTATATTTCAATTTTTCTGAAGGCTTGTGCAAACACCAAAATGTACGTTTGATTCAGTTCAGTTCAATATGTAAAGCACTTCCCTCAATACAGCTTTAAAGAAAATGTTTCAAATGCGACAGTCAACAAGCCAGAAGTGACTGTGTCAAGTTGTTTTTCTATGAAAATCCATTTTGGTTGGCATTTCAAGCAAATTTGATGTCACCAAACACCATTGGTCCTTACATGTTGCAAACAAAACCTGCTTTAGAAACAGAGGGCAAGATTTACATGGTAAAACTCACTTAAATAGCAGTCTGTTGCTCACTCAAAGTTATCATAATGATTTAGAAGGCTTTATTGATGTTAGAAGCTTTAACTTGTGAAACAATATAAAACAAAAAAGACCATTGTTTAAAATTTGGGCTTTCTGTGTTGTTCCAGTGATGAGCTATTATATGTTTCGTTTGCACAAAATATTAACAATTTCTTATCAGAGCTAGTAAAACTACTTGTTACAGGGAAAATATTCAGTATACACAGTTTAGGACATTTGGGAACATTTTGTTTCAAACCATGGATAAAAAGTTTAAAACCTTTTCCCAAAAACATATTAATTGTGGACACTTCCATAAACATTGATATAAAGTTCCTATCTCTTGATTGCATTTTATACATTGGTCAGGAATGTTAGGATTAAATTTGTGTAGTTATTCTGTAGTTACAGTATATATACTCTCATAATCCATTTATATTACAGAAGTTTGAACCTCGTATTAATTGTCTGGGTTTGGGCCTTCAGACAGATACTCTGCCATTGATCTTCTGTTATTTTCTCACCTATATCTTAACACCATGCCAAACGTTTATTTTCTGTATTTTCCCTGCAATTAGTGGAGATTAGTCTATAGAATAAAGAAATTTGTCTTCCCCCACTGAAGTGGTTTAAATTATTTTTTTCTAAAGCTATTAAAAAAACATTTTTTTTTGGTAAATCAAACTTCTGCCTTAATTCCTGAAAACTGAGCATGTTTTCCTTATCAAATAAATCTCTAACCTTACTCAAACCTTTTGATGCCCAGATTTTAAATCCAGCATCATATGTCCCAGGTGTAAAGTTAACATTACCCCAGCTTTAGAAGACTTTAAATATACCACACAAGTCATATGAACTATTTTATGTGTATTTGTCAAAACAGCTCTGTTGAAAGGTTTTAAAGCTTGGATGCTGGTCCTTTGCTTGTCATGAGCTGGCTTAAGCTGGTTTTAGCTGGTCATGTGCTGATCCTAAACTGGTCCGACCAGCCTAAACCAGCTCAAACCAGCATCCATGCTTCAAAAACCAGCATATGCTTTTTTTTTTTTTTTCAACAAGGAGCATCTTGGACATTGTGCAAGATATGTCGTTTTGTTTTCCACACAAGAAAGTAAGTCCTACATTTTCATTTTGTTTGAAGTGCCCCTTTAATAACCTATAAAGTCTTTTATAGTAAGGCGGTCCACCTTTGAGAATGACCATGTGGTTGTTATCTAGCACATCTCTATCGTGTGGTTTTGTACTTCCTTGGGTTCCTTGTCTTAAAGAGCCCAATCAAGCCACAGCGTTTAGATTGGCTTTCATTTCCCCTGCGAAATGCCTCCCACTCGCTGTAATCCCGTTATGTAAAGATAAATGACTAATATAGCCTCATAGATCCCACATCTATTAAAATGCTCTCTCAGCTGTTGTTCATAGAAGAGGCTAAATACACCATTCCAGTGTTTAAACCTGCAGCACATAAACCACAGCTCATGTTTCATGTGTAAAAAAATTATTTATTATGTTTTTTTTATTAAAGAGAAGAACATTTAGAGCTGCTGCTCCCTGGTGTGTCTTCTGAGTGTTTAACAGCTTTTAGGGCAAAAAAAAAGAACGATAAACAACTTCCAGCAGCAAAAAAGTTGCTATATTAAGAATAGTTCATGGTGTAGACTCGTCTGCAAGTACTGTAAAGGCCAGTTCACACAGAGAGGGAATATTCAGCTTGGATATTCACTCAAAAGAGACTTTGAGTTAAAAAAACAGAGCACTTCTATGAAACTATGCATACTGGAGATTAGACTTTGACTGATTATGGAAGGTTTTTCCAATTTACTCTTATTGTGAAGAGACCTTTTGTCTGAGATGTGTTACTTTTACATTTCGTTGTTGTTGTGAACAGGTCTTAATGCTGAGCCCAAATACTCGCCTCCTCACCTTTATTTTTCAACTGAATGGTCTGATGATTGCGGTTCGCATCTCCATTGCCAGACCGCAGTGGCTGACCGCAGGTTTACACTGTGTTTTACGCCCGTGCCAAAACGTGCATGTTTGTGGAAACCCAATCCACCTTGACTCATTGTGATGTGAGTCACTGGTCAGCGAGTTCAGAGAAAAGTCCAGTACTTTGTAACATCCTCCAAACTTTATTCAGATTTCTGACAGTTTGAGTGAACACGGAGGACTCTAATTGGTTCAGTCTGATCTGTTAAGGACGTGAACAAGCCAATCAAAGGGTTAGATGACTGGCCCCATTTAATTTGTTCCATTTGATTGGTTAAAGTCATTAACTAGCCCATCAGATGATGAGGTAGACGGAGAAAGGCGATGCTAGAGGGCAGGATGTGGCAGCGCTAATGAACCCGCTACATCAGACTAATACTCATGTAAGTGTCAGAGGGCACTTCTCTGAGTCCGCGCTCCAATACGGGAACAAGTTAAAGGTGGTCATCTCACTAATGGGTGTCATCACCACATGCAATCCAGAAAGACTCGGGAAAAGTTTCACTGACAAAAGCCCTGAACTTTAGAAAACTACATGTTTAGCCGAGGGACGTCAATTTAAGGGACTTATGTGAACTAATCTAATGTCCAAGTTTGTTCAAAGAAGCGATATGTGACACACTCTTGAAAAATCTTGAAATAAATATATTTAGGTCAAAAAGACTCAAAAGATAGAGAAGATCACATATATGGAGTGTCTTTATATATCTGTTGAATTGATCAAATTCTTCTCTGTTTTGCAGGTGCTGGGAACAACACACATCCCAGAATTCCCCCTAGAGGACCTGGTGGAGAAAACGGCCCCCTTCCCCCCTCCAACATTGCCGTTATCGCAGGTGCTGCCGGCGGTTCGGCTTTCCTGCTGCTCGTAACAGCCGTGATCTGCGTGGTGTGCTACCGACGTCGACACGCCAAGCACTCCGAATCGCACCACCCTCCGCTCTCCCTCTCCTCCCTGACCTCGCCCAAACGGGGCTGCGGCGGGGGCGTGGGAGGCGGCAACAACAACGGCTCGGAGCCTAGCGACATCATCATCCCACTGCGGACTTCTGACTCCGCCTACTGCCCGCACTACGAGAAAGTGAGCGGGGATTACGGCCATCCGGTCTACATCGTACAGGAGATGCCCCCTCAGAGCCCCGCCAACATCTACTATAAAGTATGAGAACTGGAGACGACCTTACGACAACATCTGCTAAGACCACACCCACCTTAAACGACTACCTAAACCCCCACTCCTAGCCCCGCCCCCACAATCTGCATCCCCGTAGATCAGATCCTTTTACCTTCACACGCATTTCTCCGACACACTGTCGAGTGTGTCTGTGTGTGTTACCATTCCTCGCAACTCACCCAACTTCGGCCTTTTGTTAGAGAGAGGTTGTCCTGATGTGAGGGCCTCCCTCTCTTTGACGTCCCACATGGGGAAAAAAGTTCTTAAAGCTAGAGAAGACCTCCTGGAGTGATTCAGCCAACTGAAAAAAAGCATGAACTCCTTATGGGGGGCCATTCTGGAGCACAAGCATCAAAACTTTTTCTGATGTACTCGCAGAAAGACTCATAAAAAGAAAAGAGAACTCAACTTGTCCAAACTTAAAAAGACAACATGTGAACTTTGACTTCGAATGCTACATTTACTCACAAATAGCAGTCTAGTTTGTGTTCAACTCCTTTGAAAGGGGGAGGGGCCATCGATTCAGCCAATCGTCACACAGGGCTGCAGTCACGTGATCTAGGACCCATGTGTTTGATTGGTGGAGTTGTAGTGGCGTGGAGAATCTTGTATATTTTAATAACGTGTGTATTTTGTGAGTGTGTAGGATAAATATTCCGACACTGCTGTCGCACACGTTGCGACCGGCGTGCGTCAGTACAACTCGCGAGTGTTTTTGTGTGCGGATGAGTGTGTGTTTGAGTACAGTGTTAGCGTGAGCATGGGCGCGTGTGTTTGTTAGACTGTTTCAAAACCAAAACACAAAAATATGAGCGAACATCAAAAAAGTTTTTTTATCGCTTTCAACACATAGATTATAATTATATATGAATACTCAGTAAAATAATTTTTAGATTTTTTTCATGTAAAGTTACAGTTTGCTAGGCCTAATTTTTGTTTTCCTATTTTTTATTACATGCTGACCTTGTTTCTTCCCCTTTTTGAGTTGTAAATTAATTTAATGCTTTCATTCCGTTGCAGAAACCGAGTTTGTTTGGTTCCCCCTCATTTTCCTCTTTCCCAGGAGTCTCCTCCGCTCTACACATATATTTTTATAGCTCCTTGTACTCTGATGTAGTTTTGAAGCTAGACCTCGTTTGTGAATGTGTTGAGGTAGAACAATCCGAGAAAGTTTTTTTATTATTATTTTTAAAGACGCTTGGAAAAAAAAGGGAAAAAAATCCAGAAAGGAGGGAAGAATTGGATGGGGGTGAAATAAAAGAAAAGAATGCACGCACCGCCTGTTGGGAAAGCAAACGCACGAGCGAGGAAACTTCTAGAAAGACTGTGAAACTATGGAAGAATCACACATTAAAAGAAAAAAAAATAGAGGTGGGGGGAGAGAAGGAAAGTCGAAAGATGATTGAGGGAGAAAAGAGAGAGAGAGAGAGAGCGAGAGGGATGGAAAGGTTTTTAATAAACTCGTCTGAAGAGGTGGAAGAGGCAGATTTGGGCCCGACGGTCTTCTGAGCTACAAAGACACAGATGAGAGGAAGAAAGAAACTCATTCTCTCAGATGGACAACAGGATAGACGGACACACAGAATTACTCTTTTACAGACACACAGTGCTCTTTTTTGTTCACATGAAGTGAAGTGGAAATATTTCTAGACTCAAATTCTTGAGTATCGGACGTGTTTCAATTTAGTAGACATGTCTCACACACACATACGGAGAAAGACTCAATGGCCATGGCACACAGAAAAGCTCTTGTAGAGGTTTTCATCACACACATGCACAGATCCAAAACACAATCAAAAGCCATTCTGATTTGGGAATATATGCTGGTTACCTCAACAAATGCCGTGATTAGCATTGTTCTTTCACATTCTCTCTCTCTCACACACACACACACACACACACACTCATGCAGCTTTGTAACTAGCTGTATGTATATCTCTGTTAGTGCCAATGAAAATCTCCCTTTTAGGCCTGAAATACACTCTACGCAAGTTTGTGAACGCAAACGCTTCCTACGACACGTCGTTGCTTTCTAATATGTGACAGAACTCAGTTGCATTCTCAGCACATATTAGCATGAACCATGGTCAGTTTTCTCTGACATGGCAGATTAGCAGTTAGCTTCAGTCAGTGGCTGGATTTAGAATAGAATACTATATCTGTCATATAGTATGCTATTTAGAAATGCTAGCTAAGAGGCTGAATTCAAAATGGCATGCTTTCACTAACTTAAGCTAATTAGCAGAGAAAAATGAGCTATATGGCGCTAACAGTAACTACATGACATGTGGTGGGAAAACAGGATATTATTGGCTCAAATTAAGAATGAATGAGTCATTAATTTGTAGCCACGTTTTATTAATTAGCTCTGTTGTTTTAGTTAAATCCACAATTTAACTAAAGTAAGGGAACAAAGTAGTACAACATGGCTTCCAATAAACTAAAACAAGGTACTAATTAATACATTCTGAGAACTAATTCCTAATTTGTGGCCATTTTTTTATAGTAGCCTAACAATTGTATGCTATTCTGGAATCAGTTAACTAGTAGTACTGTAAATAGTATGTATGAAGCCACATGTAATGTGGGGGGAGCTATTTATCAATTTGTACATTTTGTATTCGTTCTTGCACTTGCGATGTGTTAACCAAGCATTAGCGTCCGCATACTTGCGTAGAATATGTTTCTGGCCTTTGGAGTGCAAATTGCATTCTGTTTCACTGCCATTGTCACAGTGTGTTTTGTATGCGTGTAAAAAGAATGTTATCGCTAAGAAATACACCGCATACACGCACATAATAACAAGCCATTCATACCCAAATATGTTGGTGGTCTTATTTTGCAGATGTGATTTGTGACTGACGTTGGGACTCAAACAATCTGTTTTCAATCTGCCTAGAAAGCTTCAATATTTGTCTCTCAAAAGCATTTAGTTTTGTATCACTCTGGTGCATCAAGACTGTGAGGAAAAAAGAAAAAAAAGAAACATGACATTGTTTTCCTGTCACATTGATGTTTTCTTCTTACACGCCAATTTGGATTTTGTTACTTCAGTATCAAGTTGCCTAAAATGTGGAGGTGTTACGTTTGTTCGGCGCTGTTGTATTTCGTGGGCTGTTTCATACATATTTAAGCGTTCGATTTCTGTTCAAATTCTGTTGCATTTACTAAAACAATCAGCGTAAGCCATGTCTCTGACCCTGTGCACATGGACTTGAATACGTGTGTGTGCGTGCAGGTGTGCGTATGTCCAAAAACACACGTGGACATCGTTTGAAGACGGACCACAGAGGACACAAGAGGAACTGCTCACCATCCTCCCCTTTTTAGGTCTCGTTTATCGAACATCTGGCCTCAGAAAGGTCCATCTTCTGTCTCTCACATCGAGCGGTTCTTTGTGCACTTGCTTTCGCCACGAACGCTGGGACCAGTATTCTGTACGCAGACACAAGCGGGGGACGAAACCACAAAGTGTGTATTTTTTTAGAGAACGCTTCAGTTGTGTGTACGTGTTTCTCTGTGCCAATAGCCAGCGGGTGGCGGCCACTTTAAAGACCTCCATTCCTCTCCAGTGATGTGTTCAGACGTTTGTAAAACACCATGTTTGTGTGTGCTGTTTTCTTTTCCGTGTCCATCCCTCCATCCCCTCCCCTCACGATCCCTCTCTTGTTTTCCCTCCTGCATACATGCCTTTAAAAGGGTTAAACAACTAATACATTCCTTTGAAGAAATGTTGATTAAAAAACACACAAAAAAAACTTTACAATGCATTCTTGGCTTCTCTTTAGTGTGTGTGTGTGTGTGTGTGTGTATTTATTATCGAATGCATTGAGTTTTGTGGACTTCCACTGAACGTGCAACTGAATGAGATATAGAGAAACCATTTAATTTTCTTTATTTTTCTTTCCACTCTACCATCAATCTCTTCTTCCTGGTATTTCATCTCCTCTAAAGTAAACAGTGGCTTTTACAGTCAGCATCCGTTGCCAGTAGAGAAATGAATGTGTTCTTTAAGTGCACAGAAATGCCTTTTCTTGTATTAGTTATTTCAGACTGTATCTCTCTTTCTCTTTTATTGCTTTCTTTTAGATCCTTCTGTATGTTTTCCTTAATGCCATTCAGTTGCCAAAGCAACCATTGCCTTCTGGCAACAATTTCACTTTTATGAAAACTTGCGAAATCTGGTAGTGATTGCCCCCGTGAGGTTTCCACACAGTTACAGGTGATGCAGAGGCGACGGCTGTATTATTGGCCTGGGAACGCTTATGTCGTGCTACAATCCTCTCATTGGTGTAATGTGATTTAGGTGTGAAGGGGAAGGTTCTGGAACACAAGGGAGAGAAAGAAAAACACTTAAAAAACGGCCTTATAGGATTCTGCGGTCACCTTTATTGCGTAATCATTTTTCTAAAATGTGCTTGTATGCCATTAATGACCCAGAGGAGCATTTTATCGGCCGTGGTTTGCTCAGGGAATTTCTCAACTGTGTCTCAGGCTTTTCTCCTGCAGTTTCCTGGGTTAAAAATAAAACGTCAGCAAATTAGACAATTGTTGACGTTCAGTCAATAGAATGATAAAATTTCTGTGGATGGCGTAGATACTTAGGCTTTGCAAGAATTTTGTGCTAAATAGAATTGGCGATAAGATTAATTTGGATTGCATAGATAACTGGGTTTTGTAAGAATTTAATAAGAAATGTTTGAGCTCTCAAAATCTAAAGCTGAAGCCTTACTTTAATCTCCATTAAAAATCATTAGTGTCTGAGAGTGGTTACCTTTTTTCCCCAGTTGAACTCATACGACCTTAATTAATTATATGATTAACTTCAAAAAGTGCTACAGATATATCCAGTCTGCATTCAAAAAGAAATAAAAAGCCTTACAAAGTATCCCAGAATTTTACATAATGCTAAACTATAATTAAAACGTAGTGAATAGCATCTTTATTTGGAAAAAAAATACAGATTTTGTGATTAAATTGTGCAAGTCTTCAATTTTGATAGTTTAAGCATGATATAAGTATATGAATAAAATGTCTATTTATTAATTTAATGCATTGACATTTCATCATGAACATGTGGCCTGCAGCTTGCCATCCACTCAGAGAAAAACAATGGTTTGAAATAGATATGCTTTTCTATATATAATATGTAATGCATGTTTTATGTTAAATATATTACATCAACTTTCTACATAAATCAACTTGTTGAATTTCCTTTCAAATTCCAACGAATTAGGCTATTTGTGGGCAAGGCCATTAGCCTAAATAAAAATGTTAACTTGTTGAACTGAAAGGGAGGCAGAGGAAAGTTTCACATTTTCCCAAATCTTGTTGAGCAGCTATAAGGGATTGCTAGAAATGCATATCAGACAACCATCAATGTTCCAGTATGGACAACAGCCCTTGGCTGCATGTCTGTTCCGCCACTTACGTACCAACTGGATCTAAGCTAATCTATATTTCGCATCACAAAACATGATAAACAACAGATCGCATAATTTCACATTTTAAAAAAAAATCTTAACATTCATTCACATCCACTTTTTTCTTTTTTTATGCCAAGATGCCAAAGATTAAGTACAAAAAGTATCAACTTTACATACAAGGAGGTGACACTGTATGCAAAGCACCATTTCTATACATAAATAACAATACAAAACATAAAACATAGCAACAGCTTTTAACAAAATAAATGAAATGTTTTCAGAGCTTTAAGATTCTTTGGACATACTGTTGAACCTCTTTTTTTTTTTTAAACAACAAATAAAGGACTTTGACGAAATAATTTACTCTCACATCCACTTTACATGCGAAAGCGTTTTCTCTGCAACGTCACGACTTAACTTCCGGCGCATCATTGCCCCGTTAATGTGAGTATGTCATTGTGGTGTGAGATGAATGTTATCGGCTGTTTTTCACAACAAACACCAGGTGTATGGGAGATCTATTTATTTATGATGACGTCATGTACTCTCCATAATCTTATAAGGCCTTTGCTTAACTTACTTTCCTTTTGATGAATTCAAACCAAATAGTCAAAGTCTTTTTAATATAACGTTACCATGAATACGCACATACTGGCTTCTTCCTGGCAACAGCTGTGCTTTTTTTGTGAAGTAGAGCACAGTTTCTGTTGTGTTATTAAAAAAGAAAGAAAAAAACTCAAACTTGGCCTGGAGTGAAATCAATTAGGAGATAATCCTCTATAATCAGATTTGAACAGGTTTTGGCGGCAAGGCTAAAAATCCTGAAGACCGGCGCGCTTGACTTGAATGTCGCCACAGGAGCCTTAAGACCGTGTTGCTATGGGGACCCTCCTGAAGGTCAGAAAGAGCGAGATATGGTTTCCTGGCCGCCTGCAATTTGGCCATTTGAAAAGCCGGTCAGTCATCTGCATATCAAATGTGCAAAATGAGCGAGGGAGAGGAGAATGAAGTACAGGCCACCTCCCCTGTGTTTTCTTTGTTAAGGCCGAGGTGAGGAAAGGTGAGGGCTTAAAGTCAAGTGTCTTTCTCTCTCCATCTCTGATTGCACCTGTAGGCAGCATCGACTGGAAGCGACTGATGAAAAGAGGGGTCTTTAAGTCGTCACCAGGAACCCCCTCTGCTTAATCTCTCTTTCGGTCTCCCAGCCACCACAGCTCTGATCTCTGACAGGGACATTTTCTCTCTCCCTCGCTCTTTCGACATGTTCTCCTCCCTTTCTCGTTCAAGCCTTGCATTCTTAATGTTGTAGGAGAAGAAAAACAAACTACTACAGTTAATAATGGAGCCGATGACAAGTACAGCCGGGCTGGTAAAAATGAAGCTGATAAAGCAACAGAACTGGAAAGAGAGAACAGTTAATATATTAACATGACACCATACCAGCCGAATATCAGATACAATACAGTTCATACACCCACACGGTCTCGGGTTCTCTCTTCCACTTTATTCACAAACCACACGCTCTCACAAACCCTTAGATCTATTTGATAGCATCCGAAAACATCACCGTGAGTTATGGGTAATCACTTGCCCTCGGATATTCACATAGAAAATTGCACGGTGGTCCCATGATCTCATCCATCATTCATTCACATTATATCTGGAGTGCTTCTTTCATCTTTGATACTTCGGTTGCTTATGTTATTCGAGTCAAGGAGAAATCAAAATTGGCTTATTACTTTCTTTCCACAAGTTTCTGGTGTTATTGTGAGCGATTCTGCACGTTGTGCCAAAGAAGTAAACGTTTGTACTTCATTATTAAACTTCATAAAAATAGCTCCGCCTCTAAAACAAGTTTTCTTTGTGTGTGATGTTACCAAGGCTGCTATTTAGTCTGATAGCTGCTAGTTAGACGTTGTGTAAGGCTGCTGTTGGAGATAATTCAGCCTAATTTAAAGCTAGTTACAACTTGAAGCATTTCTGGAGCTTAAACAGTAGAGCATGATCCCTGCGATACCAAAGTCTTGGTTTGAGTCCCAGAGAATACATGAACTGATAAATTGTGTATCTTCATACAAATTTTTGTAGATATAAAGGTTACAGCAATAATAGCAAATAAAGTGACTGGGATACGTCAAGAAGCTCTCGAGAGTCAGCTTGACCTTCATTCTCCACCATCTTGGTTCCCAGTTGGTAGAAGCTCAAATAAATATCCTGATGCCTGGGACAAAAATGTAATCCTCACAAAAATCTACATCAAATTTGTACTTAACATTCTGGTATTGAGCACCCGCTTTTCAAGGTCCAGTCAATTCTTGATGGATAGAATACATTTTTTCCCTGTTGTAACTAGTGTTCAAACATTTATGGTTAACTGACTGTTTTTCTTTGAAAGAAATTTATACTTTTATTCAGCAGGGACACGTTCAATTGATCAAATGTGACAGTAAAGACATTTATAATGATACGAAAGATTTCTATCTCAAATAAATGTTGCTCTTTCCTATTTATCAAAGGGTTGTAAAAGAAATGTATCACATTTTCCATAAAAGTAGTTTTTAACAGTGATAGCATTGTGAGACATTTCTTGAGCATCAGATCACCTTTATTTGTATAGCACTTTTTACAGTACTGATTGTGTCAAAGAAGCATATTAGGATCATGTGACACTGACAACTGAAGAAAAATTTAGCTCTGTCATCACAGGAATAGTTTTTTATATATATATATATATATTTAAAAATATAGCAGTGATTTTAAGTTTTCACAATATTAGTGGTACTTTGTATCTAATAAATGCAGCCTTTTAATGAGCATGAGAGACTTCTTCCAGTCTCCCAACTTTAAATAGTAGTGTACCGTATATTTTTTCCCCAGAATGCATCACATAATGGAACTAAAATGGGTTGCAAGCTGCTCCAAGTCGATTTTCACTTTTTTCTCTCCTCACAAAGGATGTATCTGTGGTTGGGTGGTGATAGAAAGCTAAAAAATTCTGAGGGGGTTGTCAGGCTAACAGAATAAGCATCTGTCAGTCTGTATCTTCACATAAAGTTGTCTGTTTCTAAACCCTATTATCATGTATCTTTCAGGTTGGACAGACAGACAGTCTCTAGAGCGTCCACTCAGCATGTTGTTTCTAAACCATCCGTCCATCTCTCAGCTTCACAACCTGTTTTGATGCCCAGTGACCTGAGGTCAGTTTCACCCAGCTTTAACACTTCAACACCCTGAGATAGCACAACAACAACAAAAATCAATACAGCCTTCGTCTGAAGGGATTTCTTTTTTTTTGTCCCAATGGAAAAATGTTCCAATTCTACGGCGTTCCGTTAACATTGAAAAAGATGTCACAGGAAAACGAGACAAAATTGTGGACATGCGCAAACATGCATGGACTCCCAAACAATGAAACAATAGTGGACCCCCACAAAGCTTCAAAATTCAATTTGAAAAGTTTTCTCCAAAATTCCCCGATTGACAAGAGTCCTTCAGCAGCAGAATAGCTGCTCTGCGTCTCCTCTTCTCCCCACCCTCGCTCACTCTTTCAGCCCAGAAAAGAGGAAAAAGTAAAAATGAATCCGCCACCTCCCGCGCTCCCCCCACTTACTCTCCTTTTAAGACTCACGCACACACACTCCCGTTGCTTTATTGAGGCAGCTGCACCCTTTGACCTTTGTGCTTGTGGAATGTGTGTGTATGCGTGGGTGTGAGTGTGTGTGAGAGAGAGAAAGAACGGCGGGGGTCTCTTTTTCTCCATACAACAAAGGCTGTCGGATCGACAATAGAGTGGCAGAATAGAGGACCAATGAGTCGTGCTAGCTTGCTAAACCAGCAAGGGGGACGGAGAGACAGTGAGAAAAGAGAGAAAAAGAGTTTCATTTAAAAGAAGAGGAGAAAAGAGATGAGGGATATTTGTTTTGTCTTGGCACACTCGTAAATATATGACTTCCGATGCCAAGGGAAGCAAAAAGATGGGCTCATGTTTGGTTCTAGACGTGTGTGTGTGTGTGTGTGAGGGGCCCAGTACACACAGCAGGAGTGTGGGCCCAATGACTCATTGCTGCAAATGACATCAGCAGTGTCAGCCTCAAATACTGCCAAGTGCTGCATTCAGAGAAGGAATGTGTGCGTGTGTGTGTCTAGGTTGTGCAGCTGGGCCACAGACAGACAAAGGTGTTCCGTCACGCTTTGCCTCAAAATGTGTGTTTTCGGAGATATGGGGGCAGTTTGGTGATTTTCTTTTCAGTCCTCTCACACACACTTGGTTTTATCGATCTCTCTGGCGGAAGGCAGATGTATATGTGTAGTCTACCATCTAGGAGTGTATGAAGTGATTTACTTTAAGGTCCCATGTTGGGCAGGCACTTAATCTCTTTAGCCTAGCTGAACTGAACCTAGCATTTCCTCCATATATGCTGCCGGCAGCCTTAAGGTCTTCGACCTCAACTGAATACATATGGATCGCAGTCCTCACACTTTTAAACACAAAAACACTGACTAACAGAAAGCACAGTCCAAAAGTTTGGAAACGCCTTAGGTCAAGTGGGGTTTTGGACAATAAAATAAATCCTGATCAGTTCTTGGCATAGATCTACAGTACAGTTCAAAAGTTTGGGCTTGATGTTTATAATGGAACAAATTTCAAATAAATGGAGTTTTTTCAAAGAATTGTGAAAAAGAATGTATTGCAGTTTCCGTAAAAGTATTAAAGGATAGTTCACCCAAAAATGAAATGTCGTTCCAAACTTGTAAGACCTTCATTCATCTTGGGAACGCACATTGAGATATTTTTGATGAAATCTGAGAGCTTTCTGATTCTGCACAGACACCAACGCTACTGATATATTCAAGGCCCAGAAAGATAGTATGAAAATTGTTAAAATAGTCCATGCGACCTCAGTAGTTCAACCATAATGATATGAAACTACTTTTTTGTGTGCAAAGAAAACAAAAATTATTACTTTATTCAACAACTCTCAGATTTCTTAATTTGTGATCTGAAGATGAATCACAGGAATACATTACATTTCAATATGTTAAAGAAAACAGTTATTTTAAAATGTAGTAATATTTTCCTATATGCTACTGTATTTTTGGTCAAATACAGCATGTAGTTTGAGCAAGTTTATGCAACCAGCCACTGGTAGCTTACTAGGGTATTCTGGGTGGTTTGCCATTATGGTGCTGTTTGGTTGTTAGGGCATTTCTAAGTGATCGATTCTGGTCAACAGAGCCCACCCCCATGGCCTTATTGCCAAATGCAGAGGTGGCACAGACGGTTTAATGCTGCTCAGGGGTGGCTTACAGGAAATTCATTTTACACAGCAATTTGTACATTGTATACTGTTATACTAGAAGCTGAGGTGGGTCAGAGCAGGCATAAATTGCCTTATGTGTTCAAGCCTGTAAAAATGACTCACATCCTGGTGTAAGTGTATGGGAGGCATTTGCTTGTTCCAAGTGGAAATCGTTAGTCAGATTGCTTAAAAAATGTTTTGAGGTATCGCTCATGTCTGTAGCACAAAGGGTACGGTACGAATGACACGCTAGAGCAGGGATCCTCAAACCTAGCCCCTGCAAAGTTTAGCTCTAACCCTAATCAAACACACCTGAGCATGCTAATCAGTGTCTTCAGGATCATTAGAAAATCACAGGTAGGTGAGTTTTATCAGGGCTGGAGCTAAACTCTGCAGTGCGTTGGACCCCAAGGGAAAGATTGAGGAACCCTGCGCTAGAGTTTAATGCTTATATATAGTCATGGATTTGTTCAAATCCCCAAGCATCATTAATAATAAATGATTTTTGGGCAATGTTTTTATATCATTCATCAGTTCAAAGCATGTTTTTGTTTGTTTCTCTAACAAAACAGGTGGTCTCTGTGTAACACCCCCTCCTCCCCTTTTCATTTGTAATTTCAGTCACTCCATCCCCTCCTCCTCCTCTCTCTCTCTCTCTCTCTCTCTCTCTCTCTTTCTCTTTCTCCAAAACAATGGTTGAAGGAGGGTCTCTCTCGTCCACCAACCCAAACTCTGCTCGGCTCCTCCCCGACCCCCATCTACCCCAGCACCCCCTTCCTGTTCACGCAGCAGCTGCCAGGCTCCTTTGCAAGGAAAATGATGCGTGTCCAAAAACAACTGATCGCACATTTTTTCTTTCCCAATCGTAACTACATCCCCCCCGTACTCCTCCATCCACTCCTAATTTGTTCGTTTTCAGCATTCCAGTCCACGAGGGTCTGGGGCTGTGCAGGGTCCCTGAACAGCATAATGTGTCTCTCTGTCTCCATCCCATATAGCTCTAATACTAAACTGGGCTTCAGTCCTGTGTGCTGACAGACGGAGAGATTTCAGGATGGAGACTGAGCATTTAAACATACTGTCTATTGGCTGTCCATTGAATTTAAAAGGAAGAGTTCACCCAAATATTCTGTCATCGTTTACTCACCGTCATATCATTCTAAACCTGTATGGCCTTATTTTTCTGTAGAACACGAAATAATTTTTTCCCCCCAAAATGTCAATACAATGAAAATCAATGGGGCCAATTTTTTTCTTGTTTATGGAGTTGCAACATTTGGCCAAACATTTTGTGATTATTTATTAATATGACAAAAAATAATAACAATAACAACAACAACAAAAATAATAGTTCTAACTATATAATATATAAATAAGTTCATAATAATATTTCATTGCAAAATTAAATATCAAGAAAGTATTTAAGGAAAAAGAAATGTACACATACATCACAATACTAATACTAAAAATACTAATATTATCTTAATTCATTTTCAAATGTTAAACTTAATAAAAGTTTAGAATTTTGGCTTGATGACTGCTGCGCATCACTAAAACATGCAGTGCATATATCTTTTCTTTCTAGTCTTGCATAACCATTGGCAAAAACAAAAGTGTAAATAAACAATGGCAGAGATTTCTTTTTTTGGGTGACCTATTACTTGAATTTGCGTTCTGGTTTTGGTGTTGGTTGGTTAGTATAGCCAAAGAAGCTCATTGACCAAAGCAAACCTGCTAGTTAAGCAGCCTTATAGAAAAACGTGGTCATTTCAGCAGTGAACAGACAGATGGAGATGGAGAGAGAGAGAGTTCGGATAGCTACTAAACACTCCAAGATGTTTGAACGCACTTCTGGAGACATAATATTCAGGGGTACATACTTTCATAGTGTGTAGCTACACACTAACACACACTTACACACACACCGAGATTTGCCGCCACACAAGGGAATCCCCTTTGAGACCTCAGCTTCATTATGATCTGGCTTACCTCAGCATAGACTGGAGTGTGAGCTCTTTGTTGGCTCTGTCAGGGAGCAAGAAAAGGAAAGAGAGAGAGAGAGTGATAGAGAAAGCTCACAACCGTGTCAGTATTGAACACTCAGGCCTGTCTGTGAAACCTATCCCTTCTATTTTTTCCTGCACCCCTTTCCGAGCCCCTCTTCTGCACTACTGGAGCTAAACTCTTTTTGTTTTTATTAATGAATGCCATGCTGTCACCCGTCTGCTGACACATGTAATGCTCACATTCATTCATGTACTGGACTGGCAGGGAACACACACACACGCACACATGCCCCCCCTTTGTGGTTGTGACCTCATAACCTTGTTGTCATGCAGTATCCATCTGCCATCAGGACACAACAGGACAGAGGGAGAGTGTAAGACAGAGAGGAGACTGTCAAATGTCAGGCCCTCCCTCCATTCTTACTTGTGAAAAACACTAATGACTTTTCCTTTTTCTTCCCCAGCCAATACTTTTCATTAGGACGGCCATTACTGACTCAAACTCAGTCATTACTTGCTCACTGCTTGCACTTTATTGACATATTTATGTTTTGTTAAGGAGTGGATAAAAGTGTTTTTTGAAATCCTACAAGAGTTGTGTGTCAAAGTAATTAGTTGGTTGCTGAAATGTGTTGTGGGGTAACCCACAAGGAATAGCTAACCCAGAAAAAAATGTCTTAACTATTACTTTACTGCATTTTGGCCAAGTGTTCATTCAGTTTAAGTTCTGGTAATTTTGTTATGTGGTTTCGTCGGTTTGATTTTTATTAAAAACTAAATCAACTTATTTCATTAGTTGTTTCATAAAGCCTTTTAGCTGTACAGAATAGCATCAAAGTGGCTTTATAATATTAAAATTACATTATATTAAAAGCATGAAAAACACAAGACTTTACATTACCTTTACACATATTAACAATATTTATTTAATTTAAATTTACATTTATTTACATTTACATTAACATATAGTATATCAGCTTTACTTTAGCTAATGATTTAAAAAAAAAAAAAATCCATTTAATTTTAGTTAAATGTACACCATGTAACCTTTTTTGTACCAAATGTACAAAATGTAATGATATAATGAGCAAGTACATCATGAATCCTACGCCTATAATAATTGTTTATATTCTATTTTAGTCCAAGCGGGACGCCAACCACTACGGGTGGCTGAGAACTGCGTGACTCATAAACATATTCATAAAAAGAGAGAAGCAGCAATGTTCTTCCACGAGATGCATGCTCTTGTACTTGTTAACCTCTAGAATAGCAAAAGTTACATTGTGTAGCTTTAACAGTTAAGAGTTTTGGGCTAAAATGTTTGTAAAAACTACGTTTTGGTGTAATTTTTCTTTGTTGACACTCCTTTTTTTAATATATCACAAACAAACAATGCCTGTAGCAGCTGTATAAACTACTGTTTTTGGCTCTTTTTAAAGCTCCCCTGTTCATATGTTTTCATTGTAGGAAAAAAAAACAAACACTTTCTTTAAAATAACTCCTTGTGTGTTCCACTGCAGAAAGAAAGTCATCCAGATTTGGAACAACATGTGCAAGGCTGGATTATGGATAGAGCCAGTAGGCCCAACGCCCCAGGACCTCGGATTGCCAGGGGCCTCCAAAGCCTCAGGCTGCACACCCCAAGATTGCCAAAGTAAGCTGAACACCAGGGTCCTCAGCGCAAGGCCAGCAGACATTTCCTCATTTCAGTAGAATATGAAATGAGCTGGTGAGTCGCATGTGCCAAACACATCTCAGCTTATTCTCACTTATGTCTACAGAATAGTTTTTCCCTTGATTTAATGTACATATTTATGTAGCCCTGCATCTTACATTTTACATCTTTTCAAAATAGACCCAAGTTACGGTGGGAATGCAATATGCAGTAATGCATACTCCATTCATATTCCAGTGCCTAATTAGAAAACCTGTAAAATAGAAATTTTTAAAAAATATATATTTATTTATATTCAACAGAAGAAAGAAACAACTGAAGTAAATGACAGAGTTTTTCACTTTTGGGGAAACTATCCCTATAATTACCAATGCTAATGAAATATTTTTGTACACACTATGTGTTTTTTTTTCCTACTCTAATCTACTCTGTGGGATCCAAGGCGGACTTTTGTATGATCTGTTCCTTCAAAAGTGGATTTAAAGCAAGTTCTGACTTCCCCTAGATTTGGGTTGAGCATCTGAGTAGCAGAGATAGTGAGCGTAAGACCTCATATGTATTCCTTTAACCCAGAAGATCATTTAACGGCAAGGGAAGATGTGTCAGATAGTCTTGACAGTTGTAGTCCTAACCTAGAATCTCACAACATCGGATTTGGAGTTCCTCTGCGCAGTGTGCCAGTATTACAGTTCATAAATAACTGTGCGTCCTTCCCGTGACACATTTATTTGTTGAAATTTGTATGATTCATAATGTGGAAACAGAGTGTTTGTAATGAACTGCCTTTTGATAAATTTTAATTAAATCCCATTAAACCCGGCGCTTTGTCGCATGTGGAAAAGGCGGCTGACAGTAGTTAATTAGCCTGTTTAAGCGCAGCTCGCTTTTATAATGCATTTTGCTTTGTCATCATCCTGCTTTTCCTTGTAATTAGGCATGACAGTGCGAGAGCCGCGACGTGAGGGCCAGGAAGCGCAAGCGCTAGATGGAGACAGGTACGTGTGAGTAGAGTGTGTAGGAACCAGAGGTTTTTTTTATATGGGGGCCAGGCGATTACCTTACTGACTACATACTCCCATACCATGCATTATATTTCCTCCTCCAAGCATAACCCCCACCGCCTACCTAATCCTCCTGAACCCCGCTCCCCTCCTCTCTCTCTCTCCTTCCTCATCCCTCCCTCCTTTCCCCATCTTCCCTGCACCTAGCAAAAAACTCATTTCCTCCGGCGCCCTCGAGCAATGTATGCCGCGCTAATTGCGCAAAGGTGGAGCGACGCTTTCGTCTGTGTTTGTGTGCAAAATGTATTATATTCGCTGCATTGTTCAGTGTGTGTATTTGCATGTGTCCGCTAGTCTAGGCGTAGTTCCAGGGCTTCCTGTGCCACCTGGGCATCTTAAAGTCTGCCAGTCTGTCGGTACAGGAGACCCAGCTGGACCGAGGGCTGTGATGGTGTGTTGGTGGAATCAGTAATGAAGATTTAGTGCCAAGAACATTAGCCGTCTTGAGCCTCAAACCCACCCAAGAGCCCCCAGGGTGCTCAACCTTGAGCTTGTTGCCCTCTATGTGTTCGTGTCTCCAATTGTTCATGGCAAGATGCATTTGCGCTCATGTGGAGACTTGTTTTGTTATAGCAAATCTTTATGAGGTAAATGTAAAAGAGATTTGAATTGCCACATCCTTTTTTTTTTAAATTTTCTCCAATCTGCAATTGTCATCTAACACCTTCATGTTCATTAGTGACACATGTGTTCTTAATAAAGGTATGTGATGTGGTTACTGTGAAAGGTGTGAAGGAGCTTTGCAAACAAACTAAACCACTCCAGACTCTAACTAAAGTGTCTGGCATGAAATGCACAGTTTTTGGAACAGAATGTTGGTTTACTGCGTAGCATGCAGGAAATTGTGTTTACTGCTTACTATTTAAAACATAGCTTGCACAACTCTATGTACAGTATTATGTAACTATAAATATTGTGTGTGCCACAATATTGTCACTTGACCTCATCATCTTGTTTCAGCAAGTGGCGTTTAGCTATCATCTTGCTAATTTGGTTGATTTGCATTTTTGATTCAAGTCTGTGTATAAGTACAGTATAAACATACAGTGTATAATATAAGAAAGATGTAGAAAAATGAGGTAACCAGCATGGGTGTGCACTATTAGGAAATACTTGTGAATGCCTTGTAAATTGTCATTTGAATTTTGTTGTTTATTTTTGCTACCTCAATTTAAATTCAATGTTGAGTTGTAAATGTAAAATTATAATAATTAATTGAAATTCAAATAAATTAATATAACTGCAAAAAAGTTTTTTAGTGGGATAATTTTTTTCTTTTTTTACAGTTTTATAGTCATAATTTTCTTGATAAAAATCAAGTAATTTCAAGTAGTTTTAAAATATTTTTTTTACTCTAAATTTCTTTTCAGATAAAATATTTTAGAGCATTGTTTCACAACCCTGGACTTGGGTGCCCCCCAGCACTGTCTCTCTTATCTAACACACCATTTCAGTCCTGGAGTCTATACTAATGAGCTGATGAGTTTAATCAGGTGTGTTTGATCAGGGAGACACACAAAATGTGCAGTGTGTGGGGGGCGCCCAGGATCAGGGTTGAGAAGCACTGTTTTAGAGCTTAAGATAAATATTAAAATATACTACATTTGCTATAAAAATGCCCAAAATCATTCTTTTTTTTTCAAATTCAAGGTCTAGAAATCATACTTTTAAATTTAGGCTTCCTCACATATACAGGTTCTTCAAGAACCTGGATCTTCAAAGAAAACAAAAACATTTATTGACACCTTATTAAATTAAGAAATAGATTTATAGTTGTTTTAGTTAACTTTAAGCTAATTTTTCTGTTCTTTGGTGCCTCTTAGTCTGCCTCTGTTCTCTGGTTGAGAACCGCAAAGAACTTTTAATTTCCCAGAAGCATTGCAGGTTTTGAATTTCTTTGTATTTAAATTCAGTAGTTTCATCTTCCCTACATTGCAATTCAATTTCTATTTAAAATCAAATGTGGAGTGTGGCCGATTTAGTTCTTATTCACACTCTTTAATCGCTAATTCTTCGTTTTGAGATTAGAATAAGCCTGTGCATCTGTTTTTAGAATT
>JAUMHE010000306.1:1493484-1515885 GCA_032359235.1 Enteromius mattozi
AGTTCTTATTCACACTCTTTAATCGCTAATTCTTCGTTTTGAGATTAGAATAAGCCTGTGCATCTGTTTTTAGAATTCCTCACTTAATTCCAGAACTCAACTTGTTTTTTTGAAAGCAGCCTGAAACTCCACAGGAAAGTTTTAATGCTTCGGCTGGTCTGATGCAAGATTCTGGATGTTGTTGATGGCATGATTTGTACCCCTGCTGCATGAACGAAGTGTTATCTGTCCTGTTTACAGGGCCGTGTGTGTGTATGTGTGTGTGTACATACAGATACTAGAGGATCAGAGTAGTCTGGAGACACTATCTTCCCTAGAGACTGATTAGTAAACCCACCAAATGCCATTAGGGCAAAATGAATCCGACCACAATCCCTGTAATGTGTAATAAAGTGAATGGAGTGTAATGTTATTACAGTACAGACCAGACCGTGATATTAGTGGTCTTAGACATGTGCACACATGTACACGTCAGAGCATAATAGGCTCTCTATTCAAACACACTCTCTTTTAATAAGGACAATATAAAAGTAGTGACTAATGGTAATATTTCTGAGTTATGGTATTGGACACTGTGGGCTGGGTGAGGTGACGTTATGTCATATATGTGCGGTGAAGACTAAACCAAAGCATTAAACCACAAAAAGAGGCCCATGTGACCTTTTGTCTGGCTGTAATAGACCACAATTTTTCCATAATATTAGCAATCAAGACTGGAATAGCTTGGCTTATTCTGCAAAGATATGAAACTTGGTAGTCATAAATATTCTGCGCTATTGAATGAGAATACAATTCTGAACAATGATAATTCAGATTTCCCTTCCCGCGTGGTGCTGACTGTTGGATGTGATTGCAGGAAACAAAGATTTATTTCTTTAACGTCACATATCAATGTTACGTCCCGGCGACGTACTGTCACTGCATCCTTCACACATGCATTTAATTAACTACTAAATGAATAATTCATAGTTGAGCCTCAGGGCAGTAGATAATTATAACGATGAGGGTTATTCTGTTTATTTTGCTCTTTATTGTGTTAAGATGTCAATTCCTCTCGCTGCATCTCATGCATTTGAGAAGGAACGTCACACTGTTTTTAACCCAAGAAGATAAGGAGCAAGGTGTAAAAGATAAAAAAAAAAAGACTGTAATAGGATGATCTGCCTCTCACACCTTATTTTCCAAATTTAACTGATGTAAATAGGTTGATGAAGTGCAATCATGAAAACAAGTATTGAATCTGTGCGCAGGTTTTTAATTAGTTCCCTCGTTCCATTTAACACTGAGATTAGTTTGGATATATTCATGTCTCGTATGCAGAGCAACAATATTCAGCTGCAGATATTCAATACCATTGATTGTATGTTTATACAATTGATTTGGACCATTCACATAAAGATAAATGATGGCCACACACCACTTTCCTGCACTGCTTTGAGCGCCGCTGCTGATGAATCAACAGCTCCACACCAAAACCACAGATGTGCTTGCAGTCTGCAGTTGAATGTTGTGACATGAAAAGATGGTGTACAGAAATTGATGGCTTGAAAGCATCTTTCTACAGTTGTCTTTGAGTGACGCATGCAAAAACACAGCACGATTAGAGTTGTCCGATTTATAAACAAATGATTCTCCTGAACTGCTTATTTTTATTAAGTCATATGTGACTTGCAAATTTATTTATTTTTTTTTGGGTGTACAAGGTTCATTCATCGTAATTTAATGTTCATGTTCATATGACAACATGTCGATACACTCACACTTGCATTGTTTTTGTACTCATTTTTAAAAAATCGTTTTAGGACATTACATATTGTGCACAAATATTTTGGTAACACTTTCTATGAAGCCTGTATTTATAATACATTATAAGTGTATTCTTAAGGCATTATAAGGTGAATGCATAATGCATCAGAAATAACTTTATAATATGCTGTATCGTCTCATGAATATTCATAAGAACAGTTTTAATGTGTTATAATTTGTGGTTACAGCTTTTAAGAGTATGATCATTTATACCACACAATGAACACGATTCATCCAGGTACAATGGATTATATTTCTCATAGTTATAATGCATTACAAGTCTGATGATTTTATATGGTGATCATAGTGTGTTAGATTTTATATGGTGATCATAGTGTATTGTAAATAATCATATTCGTAAAAGATATAATCACAAATATGTAAATGCATTATAATGTATTGTGATTGTGTTTATGATTATTCATGAGATGTTATAACACATTCGTTTTTTTAATTTTTATAATGCATTATGCATTCATTATAATGCCTTAAGAGTACTCTTATAATGTATTATAAACATATAACATATAAACATATAAACGTATTTTTTTAACCAAATCAAAATAACCCAACTGCAGTTTGATTGAGATTAACTGAGTAACTGTTATCTGTATTTGCAGATGAACTCGTAGATTACTTTTAACCTAAGCAGGGTGTTTTTAATATATATATATATATATATATATATATATATATATGTGTGTATATATATATATATATATATATATATTAATTAATTGTCTTACAGATGTTAAAAAATGTATTTAAAAACAAATTAATTAATTAATTTATATATTTATTATAGCCACCTCTCTAGTGAGCAGTCCGACCATACACACACACACATTACATCAGTATGACATCTTATGTCTAACTACACAGTAATGGCTTGATAAATCTTTTTGGTTGGCTTACATAAAGCATTGACAGGTCACTGATTGGCTGATAAATCTGTTTGTGGCAGACATATATCATGCGTATATGTCCAATAGACAATTCCAGCTGGAATCAAGGCAGAGAAAGACGATGGCTGATGTTGGCTCTGGGCTTTTTAACAGGCGATCAATATATGATTGATGGCTTAAGTAGTTGTTATGACTCCATGAGTGACCTTAGAGACCTTAGAGGAACTGGTAAAGCTGGGTAGAAAACCCCTCGTTGTCCTCTTCTCCACGTCTAGGTATTGATTAGTGGTTTTTACGTCTGCTGATCAATGCTGCGAGACTGCTCTATAACTCATTTAAACAAGATGTCAATCAGTCCTGATCTGTCTGCTGACGGGGGACGCAGAAGGGGATTTTTCCTGTCCGTGAGGCCTTGTGGCCGGAGTGGGAGCGGAGAGTGACAGGCATGGATGTTGTGGGCGTCAGGCTTTTCCAATCTAAACAGGAGCAGCATGTCGGACATGGTGCCATCCACCTACACACATATATACTGCCACTTAACGACAACATTCAACCAATCAGTGTGTCAACGAGCTCTATTGCTGCCCAGTGGTCTTTAACATGTCTGGGCCTGACCGCAACCTACGCATCTGTCTGTCAAAAACTGAGGCCCCGCCTCCGTTCGCCCACTGTTTATAGAGGGGTGAAATGCAGACAGAAGCGTGGTGCTATTCGGAGGGGGGGTGGGAGGGTGGGGTTTGCACAGAGTCAGCCAGTGCAACAGGGCCTGATGCGTGCTGGGAGAACGTGGGCGTGGGAACGCCAGACGGACACGTGTCTGGCAGGATAGACTAAACGCACAACGGTCTGAAGGCGCAGTAACGAAGAAGCATGTCGTGGCTTGAAGTGTATTCAGAGAAACATGATGTTTATTTAAAGCAAGAGCAGAGATATGAAGAGATCTATAGAACAGCTTTGTTTAGTACTGGCACTTCATACTTCTTCTGGGACTAGTCTCACAGACAGATTTTTATTGGCTGGTGTAAAGTTTGGTCCAATTTTCAGTTTTATTTTGGCCAACTATCACCCACACTGTTTTTTATCAGCCCCCCACCGATTTAACATTCTTTTAATTATTTACCGAAGTTCTGGGGTTTTTAAACTTTCTAAAAGTAAGAACCTTTAAAATGAAAATCATTTTGTAAATAATCCTCTTTAATCACTGCAGTTATAATTAATAAATCAATTTGTATATGCATATTTATTTATTAATAAATTTTTTATGTATGTATTAAAATATACATATATGTAGAACCTTTATTTAATGAACCTTTAAAACGATAAACTTTTGTGAACAATCCTCTTAAAAACAAATGCAGCTACAATAAATCAATTTGTATATACATATTTATTTATTCAATTTTTATGTATGTATGTGTGTGTATATATATAAATGATAAATAATTTATTTATTTATAGCAGTAAGTGTTATATGTTGTTGTGTGGGATTATTTATTAATAACCTTTTTATCTTACAATTAAAAGACTGTCAAAAAATATTATGTGTAGTCTTAAATGTTTAAATCAAATGAGAAATATTTTAACTAAATTGAAGTTTAGTTCTGTAGAAGCTTAAACTGTAGTTATAGGAGCAACATTGGTTATCATTTTTTTTTTCGAATAATTCAAACCAATGTGTGCACTCACACACACACACACACACACACACATTTGCTATTAAGTGTTTCAAATAAAGCTGTAAATATCAAATAAAAGATTTGACTCCATGAGCAGTTTAAAAAAAAAAGTCATACCTTTCAACAACAATGTACAGTAGGTTTCCGGTAGACCAATGAACATCTTTGTATGTTGCTGTCTAGAGTGTGTAGCAATTAGATGGTCTGATTAGAGCTGTGATTGTCCAGTTGTGTGTGCAGTAGACAGGCAGTGAGGGGATTGTGGGTGGTCTGTGTGAGGCTGAGACCACTCTCGGACCGGATTTTGCTCTTCAGATCTCTCTCATCCACTCAGCCAAAGCTCAGAAGGGTTGATAGTGGACACCTTCTGTCCCTTCTTAATTGTTTGGTCTGAGCTTGATGGTGTTGGAGAGATTCTGTCAGTATAGGTCAAGCAGGCACATGCTGTAAAACTTGACTGTACACACGAGAGCAACAGGTCTTCTGTGGCTTGAGCACAACCCGTGTTTAAATCCCTCTGCTGCCCTGCAAAGAGACAAACACACACAAGCATCACATCAAAAGATTTCCGTCAATATGCCTCCATTCCCTATACCAAGTGAAGTGCTCTTAATGTTTAAGGACATTGAACTCACACAAGTAAAATTGCGCTGTGGCTGTTACCAGGGTAACAATACCTTATGGAATGAAGCGAGAGCAGAGCGCATTCACAAGTGCACCAGATCTACTTCTTTCCAGGCATCCTTGCAGATGTTCATTTGAGTGTGTATGTGATTGTTAAAGGGGAGGGGGCAAAGGAAGATGTGCAGTGAGATGGTTGTAATCTGCTGAGACAACGGGTAACATTTTGTGCACCGCTGCCAGGCAAGATTGCTGAAAAGGGGTAACTGAGCCACTTAATACACACTTATAGGCTCTGCTTCAAAAACCTAGACAGCACTCTTGGCGTCGTGGAGCATTTGGTTCAGATACTTTTTTTTGATCATCATAGAAGCATTTAAAGCTTCAGTTCAAACTGCGGTTTTGGACATTGTAGTTCTTACTTTTTTTGGATGTCCTTGTTTATGTATACATTTACACACATATACATCTATAATTCAGTTAGATGTGCAATATATCAGCTGTGGTGTTTGTAAGACCAATTAAGCCAATGATCAAGCCAATGAAGTCCAACCAAATATGACCTCAGTTTTGTTCTCACATATTGTTAAAGACATGAATTCAAATGGTGACTCAAAACCTTTCACTTTTTTAAACCATGGCACATGGTATTTTTTGTTTAATTTCTGAATGTTGCATTTTCCATTTTTTTTAAGGCATAAGCATGAATGGCTTTATTTCAGTGAGCATAGTAAATCTACATTTGTGAGAGAAAAAAAATGTTCCATTTTCAGTTTTACCATGATTTTAACGGTAAAAAACCTGTAAAATTCACAGGGAAAAAACGTAACCTGACATTCCCAGAATTCCCTGCATTGCATTTCAAATTTTTTTTAACCCTCTGAGGTCGAGGATCACGCTGGCGTGATCGGGGTCTTTTTTATTTTTCTTCTAAGTTTTTTCTTATCAGTTATGTTTATTAGGGTTGTATGTTACATGTAATGTTGTTAAATGAATGTTTATTGCATATTTCAGTTTAATGAGTCTCACCATGATGGTGTTTAGTGTTTGTGTGAATGACACTGAGCTCCTTCTATATATGTTACTATTTAAAAGCTGCTTATGATGGGCTTTGGTTCATCATGTGACATCACCTCCTGCATTTGGTGGTTATCAGTGTATTTCAAAGATACAAAACAGATTTCAGTACTTTAATAGGTTGGTATATTAACATTATATCAGATAATGAAATTACAGTATTTAACTGTAAATTTAACTTAAAATTGTAAAACCTAAAATGTTGTTACAATATTTTTTATGGTCGAATTCCAGCAACCACAACTGCCAGTTTTTTATTGTAAATTCTACATAATTTTTTTTTTACAGTCATGAACACATCAGGTCCATTTGAAAGAGTGATTCAAACATACTTTTTGGCCATTTGTTCCCATTCAAATGTTGCATTTTTGATCATTTCGTGCGTTTGAACATCATGGTATGAATGCACCTACACTCTAATATATCTGTCTACTGTATGTAGACTTTGAAACACAACTTGTTATACAGTTACCTGTTTCCAGACTGTCCTGTGTCTTAAAGGTTAACTCGTCTGCTACTAACTCAAGCAGCTATTGATAATCAGAGTTTCTCCGTGACATAGTCCACACGGCTGTGTGCCTTTCATTTTTCTGTGCCAGTGAAACAAACGTTTGATAAACAAGTGAATAAATTAAAAGGGGGGAGTAGGGGAAGGGATGACAAGTTTTTCATCAGAAAAATTTAATTTCTCACTTGATCACACACGACAGAGAGTGAGTGGTGTGTTTGTGTACGTACGTCTTTTCTCATTCTTTCTGTGTGTGTGTGTGTGTGCGAGCACCTGTGAGAGTGTGTGTGAGGGATTATTATCTGTGTTGTCTTTGAAGCATTCATCCTTGAATATGCGTGCATTAAAAAATATTTCTCTCCTCCGTTTTCTGTCTTTGTCTCTTCTTTACCATCTTTTACTTTCTCTCTTTCTTCACTTGTCTCTTTCACATATACACACACACACACACACACACACATGGTTTGAGCTTTCATACTGTATGTACAGCTCTTATTGACTATCCATCGAAGGAAAAAACTATATAAGGAAGAACTGAGAAAAGATTTTTCTTTTCCTCAGTGTGACAATTGCTCTCTCTCTTTCTCTCTCTCTGTCTCTCGTCCTCTGGGAGCGATGCCCCTGGCAGCAGGGTGGATCTCGTTTTAAAGGGCTTTAATTTTTAATTGAGCTCTATTCTCACCCCCCTGTCTTCCCAGACACCCCCCATCATTCCTCTCTCCTCTCGTCTTCGCTCCAGGCTGGCTCTGAGGGCTACCAGATTTCACTCAGTCGTAATAAATAATTCTAATATCTACACACACACACACACACATCGACAAACACACCCAGTTTTGGCTTTTTTTCCCTCGGAAAAGCCCAGCTGTCAGTGCGGTGTGAGTGTAGTAGTTCAGATGGAGCTGCTCTTTCTCCTCTCAATAATAAAATATGCCAGTAAAATGTCATTCCCTCCCCTAAGAGCATGGCAGAGGAAACTGATCGATTCACATTAGTTGTTCAATTGACTTTGGCTTTAACCTCCCTGCCCGTTTGCTCTCTTTCCTTCACTCTCCTCTCGATCTCTCTCTTCTTACATTTTCGCTTATTTTAAGGAATGGTTCACCCGAAAAGAAATACTCTGTCTTCGTTTACTCACCCTAGTCCCAGACCTGCATGACTTTCTTCACTGAAAATATTTCTCTCTGCTGCACCTCTCAAAATGCATTTACACGTCTCTATACAGTACGTCACATGTGAGAACCAAAGTTGTTCGGCGTGTCATATTTGCGAGGACAGTGTACAGTATACAAAGGTATGAGTTTCAGCTAAAAAAGAATTTCCTTGTGTGCAGATATTCAAGTGGCTCAGTTTTTAATTTCATTATTAATTTACAGTTGTCCACTAATAACTATGGGCTATTTTTTTTTTACAAAGTTTTGATGAAAATAGCATTGAAATGTTTATTTCTACTTCAAATTTACAAAATGTAGCTTTTCTGAAATAGCAAAAATATTATATAATTTCTGAAATACCAAATATTTAATATTTATATGTATAAATAATTATAAAATATTTTTATAATATAATATATTTTCAATATTATTCAAAATAAAAATACATTTGTTATTAATTGTATTACTTATTGTTTTATTTTTATGTGTAGGTGGACTATATTGACATTTACATAATTATTTATATTTGATATTTATTTTGGTTATATATTTATGTACACAGTAAATATATTGGTATTTATTTAGTTGACCAATGTTGTAAAAATGATCACTCCTTTTCCACAGGAAAATAGATATTGATTTTGTGTTTAAAGTGAATGATCTGTGAAAGATGCGAATCAACCAACCTTCATTTACCATCATCGGTTATTCAACAACGGTTTAAAAAAGACAAATAATTCACTTCCTTTTAAACATTCATTTAGCCAATTTTCATTTTTGTGTGAACTCGTACTACAATGGTCTCACTGATTTTTTATTTATTTTTTTCCCCTTTCAATTCCTGTTTGTTTCTCATGATTCATTCTGTGGTTTCCTGTCTTTTCTTTTCTCTTTGTTCTCTGCCCTCCTGTTCCTTTCGCAAGAACAGTATAGCTCTGTCTTTCTTTCTCTCTCTCGTTTCTTCTCTCCTGTGGCGTTTTGATTTGATCTTGCTGCCAGTTCCAATTCTCACCTTCTTTACAGTGATTGCCGTCATTAAGTCCCTTTTTTCGTTTTTTTTTCTTCCATTTCTGCGCACACACAAACTCGCACGCACACTTTATCATTGTGCCACACTGATGCGTTCGCGCTTTTAAAAGCACCCCACTTTTCCAGCTTAGCGTCTTTTTATCTAGTTTAAAAACGTTTAGACCAGCAAGATTCTTGCTTGATGCCTTACATTTAAGCAAACGTTTGTCCGGTCTGCAATTGTTACCTTATCTCTACCAACGCTGCAGGCACCTGGCTATCTACAGCGTTGTATCGACGCTAAATCAACGCTGAATCAACGTAACAGCATCATTCAGGACCGATGCGCTTATCTGAGCGGGCCTGTTTTTTCAGATGGGATCCCAATTTGGACTCTTGTCGTGGAGAATAGAGAAACAGACGGATGGGGATGTGTGTGTGCACAGGGGGAAGGTGGAGAGAGAGGTCAGAGGTCATTGTAAGAGAAACTGATGGCATAAGGTCATGGGGGGAGGTTTGTTGAGGTTAAAGGGGGGTTTGGTTAGTTGGGGTTTAGGGGTTAAGCCTCTATAGGATTGAGTCTAAAGTTAATATCCAGCCCTAGGACACGCAACAACCACTCTCTCCCCAGTCTATGAATCAACAACAGGTCCTTTGACTCCAGTCCCACCACTAAAGCATATGTGAGTGTGTGTGTGCCTTTAGATTAAAACCCTAGCTGGGAGTTTCCCACTTCATTTTATATCCCTTTAAAAAAAATCAGTTGTTCCCTTCCCATAAGGAGACATGCCGCAGCCCTGTCACCAATGTGAGTGGCATTCTGTGGGTATTTCTGTCCGGATGGCGCCATTTACCAGCCTTCGTGGTTGCACCCTTGATGTCACACCTCCTTGTTAGACGCACACACTCCTTCATATGCGGCTCTTTTAAAACAGGAAGCAGGAGCACCACATTTCACACACTGTGATGTAGAGCACATGGCAACATTTATCTTAAACCTTCATTTCTGTCTAATTAACAAAAACGAGATTTACAACCGTCTTAATTTAAACCACCGTTACACATGCTACACACATGTGTGCGTTTATCTGCCGTCACGTGTGTGCATTTGTGTGCGCTGCCGAGCGGAAGACAGACATAAATTCTCACCGGTGTCACTGCAGTCGCGCTAATTAAAGCTCGCTGTTGAGCAAGAATGTGTGTTTACGTGACTTTTGGGTCATCGTTAGCTTCTTGTCAGAGTTCTTGTTCTTTTATGGGTGCTTTTGTTGTGTGGCTTTACTTTTTTGTTTTTTATAAGGGACACCATTGTTGGTCCTGGCCCACTTGTTGCAGTTCAGATGTGACCTAAAGCAACACATAATTTCCTCCTCGAACATGAAAATTGCGTGTGACAAGACACATTCAGTCATAAAATGCACTCAATCAGTAAAGTGTTGTTTGCATTCTGTTTGCACAGTCCTTGTGTTTTCATGGCTTGCTTGTCTAGATGTTTTTTCTTGGAAAACTTGAGGGATTTACCATTTATATTTATACAAAGTTTCCTAATTTTCTTCCTGTCTGTTTTTGTTGCACTTTGATCCAGTGATTTTTTTTTCCCATACTTGTTTAGTATAAATATAGTTGCAAAACTATTTAGGTATTTACTTATTTTAAATATTTTTGTATAGCAGTGCTGTCAAATGATTAATCGGGATTAATCACATCCAAAATATTTTCTTTCTACTATTTCTAATAGTAATACATAATATATGTGTGTTTACTGTGTATATCTTGTATATTATCTTGTATATTATATTATATATTGTATAACTATAAATACACACACATACATGTATACATTTTAGAAAAATGTGTTACAAATATATTAAACATATTTATATGTAATATATATGAATATAAATATATACATGTAAATACATGTAGATATTTTTTAAATATATGCTGTATGTGTGTGTCTTTATATATACATAATAAATATACACAGTAACAAACACATTACGCAAACAAAAACTTTTATTTTGGATGCTATTAATAGCAATTGATCCATTGACAGTACTAATATATAGGTTTAGGATATTGGCATTTACATTTATTTTGTCAGTTGGCTAATATATTTATTTAGGCTATAGGCTGAGTATATTGACATTTAGGTTTATTTAGATTTATTTTGTTCTTTAAAAAGTATCTGTAGTACTATACATTGAGTACATTTTATATTAAGCTATTTTATTCAAGCTGTTCATTATTTATTTATTTATTTATTTTTTAGTTATTTGCTTAATGTAGTTATTGATTTTATAATATTGATTTTATTTATTTCCCCCCAGTTTTTAAAAGTTTATTTATTTAGTCAAATAAAGCTGTTAAAAATAATGACTCCTATTTTCTTTCACAGGGGAAAAAAAGAGTTTTGAGCACCATTAATGTAGCTAGATATTGATTTTCTGTTTAAAATAAATAATATGCAGGACGTTCAAATCAACCAGCTAAATTCTGTGAATGGTAAAAAAAAACTCCGAGCACATGTGTATGCTGCTTCAGCATGTAGGTGTGTGTGACTTCTATATATAATTCTCTTGAAGCTTGTCGGGCCTCATTATGGCAGGAGGAAAAAGCAATAACTGACATGAGCTCTAATCTCCCATAAGACCTTATCGGCCATATACCACCACACAATCTGTGGCCTTTAAAAATACTCACCTCTATAAAATGAAGGGATGAGGAGTTTGACTGACTGAGAGAGCTAGTGATAGAGAGAGAGATTGTGTGTTATGGGTTGAAAATCCAGGAAAGGAGGGAAAGAAAGATGGAGTGATAGAGTGAGACAGGAAAAGAGAGGAGAGGCGTGTGTGTGCTGACAGCTCCCGCAGTCTCTGTGGGGTTGGTGTCTTATCCCTGACATTTGGAACAATATTGCGCTAGTATGAGTCTACAACACACACACACACATCCCCATCTCTCTCTGTCCTGCGGGTGTGTATAAGAGGAGATACATTTTTCTCTGTAAACTATGGTTTGTTCTTTTTTTTATGGAGTAAGAATGACAGAAGGCTGTTTTTGTGCATTTGAGCAGGTATAATGTCTTTTTTCTTTGTCTCTCTAGGTAAACTCTGTTCTGCTGTGTAGTTTTATTGAGTGTTATGTCCATATGGATACAATATATGATGTGAAAATCACATGAGCTGGAATAAGCATCGACACACAGACACTTATTCAGTGCGTGTGTGTGTTTTACTCGTACAGTATTAAACTGAACATATTTGATTGCTATTGCAGCTAAACACACAGATGCGTTACTGTAAAAAATGTCTGTCATATAATATAATACAATAATTATTTTATTGTCTGATGTTTTTATGCTTAAAGAAAATGTTAAAATATGTGTGCTTAAATGAAATAGTAGTCATTCCAAACCTGCAATACAGACATTTTTTAATGAAAATTTAGGTTGACTAAAGCTTACAAAGTCCATAAAGGCATTTTAAAACTGAGTTGTGAAGAGACCTGACTGCTTTATATGATGAACAGATTTGTTATTTATATCTAAACAGTGATTAAAATGCATAGAGCATTGTTATGTCTTTGGACAGATATGAGCTTCTGTGTTTACTATGATGCGTTTGTATATGAATAAAAGCCATATTTTTATTTTTGCTTGAACTACTCATTTATTATGCAAAGATAACTATAGGTTATCATTTATTTAGTGTAATCACTAAAGTGGCTGTGTTTGGGAAACTTTTTAAAAAGTGAGTATTTTTGCAATTGTGTTTGGACCCTTTTTGGGACCATTAGTGGTACAAAAATTACCCTTCACTGGTGAAGAATAGGGTTATTATAGTTAACTAACCCTAACCCTAACTTAAATTATTTTTAAAACAGTATCTCAGTGATGCTACTGTAAATTAACATTGGACAGTGGTTGAAGGCAAAATACACCATATACTGCATGTGATAGCAAATAAATAATTTACCGACGGTCATTTCTTTTGAAACCTCTATGACATTCAATCTTCCAGGGCCACAGAAGATGAAGTAGTTTTTGATTTTTTTATTAATTTTTTTGCACATACAATAATAGTGATGGGAGTCCAGTGTTGTTTGTACCTCAACACACTTACAAATATTAACAATATATGTACTGAGCCACAAGGACAGTGCACAGATTGTGAAAACGCACGCACACAAACTGTTTGCTGTAGTGGAAAGAGAAAGAGACTTTCTTCTTTTGTTCTTAAAGTGCTCTGTCGAGGATTTTGTCCACCACCCAACACATAAACCAGCGTAGCGTTAACAGACCATGTGTCTGTGGGTGCGTAATATGAGATATTTGTACAATGACAAATGTGATGTGCTGTTTTTCATTGCTGTGTTTATGATTTGGCTCTTTGTGTATGTGCAAGTATGCATGTTTATAGTTAAGGACAGATTTTTTCTCCAGAAGCTACAAAACCTCCTTTTGGGGATGTTCTCAAAAGTAGTATTATATATTAGAAAAATACTGTTTTATTATTTTATTATTCAACAGTTAATTATATATAGATAATGAAGTAAACATGTACACTGTAAATAACTGAGAGTTAAAATAAAACAATGTTTTAGATGTTTAACGTTTTAGAAGGCATGCTTATTAGCATGCATATTACTAGCATATTGGCTGTTCATTAGTACTTATAAAACACATGTTCTGCATGACCATATTCTGCATCCCTAATCCTACCTAATACCTAAATATAACTATTAATAAGCAGTGAATTAGGAATTTATAAAGGCAGTCATAATTAATGGTTTGTTATTAGTAAAAATTGGACCTTAAAATAAAGTGTAACCTATTTTAGTCTTTCTATTTAAAAATGCCATGTTTAATTCAGTGTGTTACTTTATTCAGTGATTATTTTATTCAGTGCATGCGAGAGAGCGGGACAGGTTTTTGCCTACATGGGGACTAAATGTCAAAAGGATATTATAATCTGAAATTGCAAACCATAATAACAATAAATAGTGACTAGATGCAAAATGCAGTTTTAGGTTTTTGTTCTAGATATGTCAAGGTTTGTTCACTTAATATAAAGCCAGATGTAAAATCTCCACCATCATAAGAAACCTGTTTGTGGGTGTTTTAGCACCAGGTAAAATTTTGTTTGCTGCAAGCTTCTGACCAGTTTATCCAAGAATAGCTTCATCAAGTTTTAAAAAAATGCAATTTCCAAATGTCACTATATAACGTTTTAGGCAGAAATAATTAAGGTGTCCTGTCAAATCTAATTCCAGGCCTTAAATTGAATGCATTTGTAACAGGTTTAATTATGCAGATATGTACCTGGAAACAGCGTTCTTCTAGTTTCACCACATTGTGGATGGAGAGAGCGAGTGAGTTTGTTCAGTTAGCTGAGTGTACTCAACTAATTACAGCTGTGAGCATCACGGCACTAGAGTGCTAATATTATTCCACACAACTCTGTGTGTGTGTGTGTGTGTAGACATTAATTCATACAGACCCACTAAATGAGTCTGTTTAATTAACAGAATATGGAAGTACATGTTCACCAGAATGCAAAAGCCATCAATCACATACTAATGCACACGGAAAACACACTCGCTTTCTCCAGCAATATGGTTTCCATTAGGATTGAATCTCAGAGCTTTCGGTTTCAGGACCGAACACTACAGTATGTGTGTGTTTGTGTTTTTGTGCATGTGCCCTCCAGCCAGTAAGTGTGTGTGCGTGGACCGTGCGCATCCTACTCTGCGTGCTTTAGCTTCATAAAAACGCCACTCAACGTTCTCATACTCCACAATGAAAAGCAGCTGCGGAGACTTTGACTCATACACACACACACACAAACACACACACATCTATTTCATCTATGTCTTTCTTACATGCGCACACACAACCGTGCCCTCTGCCAGCTGTTGTGCGCCCACTCATGAAAGTTTGAAAGCAGCAATAACGGTGTGAATGTTTGCTTTTGTATTACCAGCGTGTGTTTGATATGTAGTTATGGTTTCTTTTGTTGTGTTTTGCAGTGGGCAGTTCTTGTTCTCCCTCTGCTGTCGGAGTGCAGCGCTGCAGCCACCACTTGTTGCCTCAGTGGCTGATCTCAGGTCAGTTTTTAGTGATTATTTATATATTTCCATATCGATCCGTCTCTCAGCCTGATGCCTCTCTAATCCTGCGCTGATGAATGTGGCGATGCCTGCCGGGGGACACCAGATAAATCAGTGTGTGTGGCGACGCACCTACAGTACGAAACACACACTGATGTACAGCAGAGAGCTTGTCATAATTATGTTGCATCAATGGCAAAGCCTGTTGGGTGAATATGAGGCTACACACACACACACATTTCATACAGGCAAAAGATGATGAACGCAATCCATCTATGTAACTTTTCATCTCATTTTCCCTCTTTCAGTGGTGGCAAATGTATTCAGCCTCTGTCCCATTTCCATTCATTGTTTCTGGGTTTGTCTCCGGAGAGCCGCCACCACCTTCTGTTGGAGAGCGAAGGAAACAGGGTCACTACAGACGGAGGGAGAGATGGAGAAGAGGAGGGGAAGAAAAAGAAAACAGGAAATATGAAGGCAGACCATGAATGAAGTCAGAGAGAGACGACGGTTAAAGAGGGAGTTCATGCAGAAATGAAAATTTACTCACCCTCAGGCCATCCGAGATGTAGATCAGTTTGAAACAGATTTGGAGAAATTTAATATTACATCGTGTATCCAGTTCATCAATTAACATCTTGTGAAGTGAAAAAGGACATATTTGCACAAAACAAACCCAAAGCGTTTCATAAGTTCTGGACAAAATACCAGTTCATAATCCATAACAACGCTTGCTTCAATGAAAAAGTCCATCTCTGGTATATTTGTTTAGAACTACTTTGGACTGTTTTTTTCTGGATTATATATCAGCAGTTGGGACTCTCATTCTGACGGCACCCATTCACTGCAGAGGATTCATTGATGAGGAAGTGATGTAATGCTTAATTTCTCCAAAGCTGTTCTGATGAGGAAACAAACTCTTGGATGGCTTGAGGGTGAGTTTGTTTTCAGCATATTTAAATGTTTTTGGGTGAAATATTCCTTTAATAAAAGAAGAAAAGCCTTGTTCAAAATGCTGGTGTATCAGAAACAGATAACTTATGGTGTGCGTGAGTGATTTTAACAGGCGCTCCAGTTTTATGAGGCCTATCTAACGTAATGTGTCCTACTCTGCCAACACTTTGCTCTGTTGACTGTCAAGGTAACTCCCGTAAGACCACAAGCCTGAGGTTGAGCAAATGCATACGAATTCACAGACACACAGCAATAATATCTGCTCCAGTCGACCGGTGTCATCGTAATAACACAATAGTAGACAAGAACACAAATGATATCACTCAACTTTAAATCAGATGCTTGTGATGGTACTTACAGATTGTGTTGAGCTTCAAAATAAACCCCAGGCATGGACTTTTGTGTCTTTACGTAACAAGTAAATAATAAATGCAAAAAAAGCGCTGCATTTTTACAAAAATACTGTAAAAACTGCATGATTGTAAAGCAATATTACAATTTAAACTGTTCTATTTTTCACAATTTTAATATATATATATATATTCATTTACTCTGACTTTTATTTGATCTTTTGGGAAATCTGAGACATTGAGATCTCATCTCTCTAGAGAAGAAGTGTCATCAGGATATTTTTCTTTGGAGAAAGTTCTCAGAACACTCTCCATTTGCTCTCAATTCAATCTCATAGCTGTCTAGGAGACACAATTGAGACTCTGACAAGATCTCATTTGTGATTTTTCTTTCTTTTGACCGGAGACAAGTCAGATCCCTCACCGATTCACTCAACGTAATGAGTCGTAAAACTTGAATGTTTCTGTTTCAGGAGCAGAAAAAGCCTGAATGGAAAAGTCACAATAAAGCAGATAATGAAACTATTGTGCACGGAAGGCGCCATGGTACGCTTTCTACCCATAATTCTTTCCCTCCTCCTCTTCAGGTTAGTCATTTAAAGAGGCGCAGGTGCTGTGCTGAGGGTCAAGACGCTGATTCAATCTCAGCCCTCGAGAGAGAGTGAGAGAAAGAGAGAAGATGAGTGCGAGGAAACAGACAGGGAGAGCAAACGCTGCAGATGAAAAAGAGGTGGGAGGCTCTCATCTCGCAGGTGGAAGACAGACAGACAGACAGGAAGACAGGCACCATAAGGTGTTTATTTGGTTGCTAGAAGATGGTCGATATTCCCTTAGGACTCAAACTTTGTAAATAGCCCACTCCAGGGAAAGAAAGAAGAAAGAGATATGGAATCCATAGGGAACCCGTGTATTTCGGCATACAGCACCCCATCTCACACATGCAACACACTTATAATGAAGCTAAGATTGGATTTACGGAAGTCCATGCTTTAGCTCACACATATAGTATATAGGTGAGCAGACATCCATTCACACATGCATTCAATGTGGGCATTACTGACCTGCGGCCCACTCGCTGCGCCACATGCTTTAACGGCGACTGATCTCTCTTTCTCTCTCGTTTTCCGTCTCTCTTTTTCTGATGGTTTCAGAAGGCAGAACCCGCTGCGTGAACAGGCGGTATTACCATACAAATCAGCGAAGCATTTTCTCAACGTCTGCGCTACACGCACATAGACACACGCTCTATCACACGCTGATTTCAGATTCAAACATCAGATGCAAACTCCATTCTGTTCTCCTGTAACTACGGAGGCCAGTTTGGATCACGATTATCATCACACATAGACCGGAGATCCCTGATACACACATAATACACAACACCAGAGACTGATAGATAGATTTCTACACTGTTTGAAGTTTAAAGAAAATGTGATTTGTGCTTGTTCCTGCCATAATACAAGGGCATCATGAGTGGTTGCCAGGGTGTTGCTGTGTGGTTGCTAGGGTGTTAGTAGGTGGGGGTTTGGTTTGTGGCTCGGGATGCACCAACACTTTGACTGAAAATATGAAGGAAAAAAAGACATTTTATTGATAGGATAACAGAAAATGTAACTTTTTATATATCCAGTTTTATACATTTATATATATATTTTTTCAGGTTTTCAGTTGATGATAAACCCACACTTTGTTTGTGTTGCAGCTTGTTTCCCTTGTGTTGTGCTAATTTCGTTGTGCTGTTGATTACATTCCTTGTGTTGTGTCTTGTTTCCATTGTTTTGCAGCTTTCTTCCATGTGTTGTGTTAATTTCGTTGTGTTGTGCACTACTGGGCCACCGTACTGATGAGATAACATGCATTATTCAAATACTATATCACATATTTGCATTTTCCAGGATACTTGTCTGGATACTGGCTGATTCAGAGTGTTTTCTATTCTTAAACAGATTGCATTCATGCACTTGTCTGATCTATGCATTATACAGGCAGTGAGAGAATTATATGTCTCATGCGATATACATTTTTTTTTAAAAATTTGTATTTTTTTGTCATCTAGAATCTTTATTTTGTAAAGTCAAGCAAATTGCTTTCTTAATAAGTTTTTTTCTTCAAATGTTTTTGAGGAAAAAAAAGGGTATATTAAGCTCACCAAGGCTGCATTTATTTGATCAAAATAAAGTAAAAATGATATTGTGAAATTTTATTATAATTTTAAAAAATAAATTGTTTTTTATTTTAAAATGTAATTTTTTCTTGTTAATGTAAAGCTAAATTTTCAGCATAATTACTTCAGTCTTAAGTGTCACATGTTCTTTCAGAAATAGAGGCTGATTTGGTGCTTGAGAAACATTATTAACCTTTTTGGCTTTGTAGCCAAGGATTTTCATGTTGCACCACTTTCCAAAATTAGTCCGAAAAAGTAAAACCTTTCTTCTTTTCAAGTGCATATCTGAGTTACGTGCCAAAGTTAAGTACTTCTTGAACATTGAGGGTTGTTGAAATTAAAATTTTGATATCATGACACATTTTCAGATGTTGTTGTGAAAACGTCTTTTTCTTTTCAGTATCGAAAGCCCCAGTTGACCTAGCTGACACACAAAGAAGCGGTGGAAGAAATTAATGACAAAATCGAGACATTCATTAAATGCTAGGGAAGATGGAGGGAATGGGGAAAAGAAAACAAACAAGACATCTGTCCGTCGCTCTCTTTGTTTGCAGTGTCCAGTTTCTCACAGGTCGCTCTGCCCCTTTACACAGCAGATGGGAGACACACACAGAGAGAGGAAGAACGAAAAACAAGAAATGAAAACAGGAGGGAAGATTTATATCAGAATCCCACTGTTAGGATTCTCCATCAGTGCCACAGCGACCGGTTACCTGGCAACGGGATACACAATGGTGCGGTAACCCTGACGACAGCGTAGTGGTCTGTCTGGCCAAAGACAAGCGTTTGAGACGGACAGGAGAGAAGCAGACAGCAAAGAAAAGGTGAAGTGTGTATGTTTGAGAGAGAGAGAATCCGTACTGACTTTATTAAACTCTCAATACATCCATTCATGAGACTGATATTATTATTGACACACAAACAGATGGACGGAGTCTTCCTCTCGTTTTCATTGTCTCTCTCTCTCTCTCTCTCTCTCACACACACACACACACCGATACAATGTAGTTTCAGTTCAATAGCGCTTTATTGGCATAACTGTCAAAATGCAAAATGCCATAGAAAGGCAGAGTGTAATTAATGAACGTGCACACAAACACACAGTGTGTTTAATGTACGCTGACAGGTGGATCTATTGCTGTTGTCAGTGAAGTTCTCTGTAGACATACAGGCTTGATTAAAGGGCTTGTGTTTTATGTGAGAGTCAGTGTTGAAGTACAAAACAAACCGAGAACAAACACAGCTATATACACACGGACATCTGTGTTTTATATATGTAATATGAGCCAAATGTGTGTGTGTGTGTGTGTCAGTGAACGATCACATAATGGTTTTTATGCTAGGATATACCCGGCAGAATTAAAGGCCAGTGTGACAAGTTCTCACACACACACACACACACACACACACATAATCAGCATCTCCTCCTGCACATCCTTCATACACATTATACTAGTGTTTGCATCATGTCATTTGAACGTTTGAAAATTGTCCAAGCAGACACTGGAAAGAAGAATCACAATTGAGATCTCTTTAATATCGCTATTGTCTCTCCTGAACACCAAAGCAATGAATAAAAGCAAATTGAGACTTTTATGTCTCAGGTTTTTTGTGAGAAAAAAGACCCAGGGAATTTCACATGTGGCTTCTCTGGTTTCAAAAGAAATCTCAACAGTGTCTCAGACTGTGCTCAAATTTGCCGAGATGCTGAAGTCTGCGGTCCTGCGATATTAATATGATCTCATACATTGGCAATATAATTGGTGGGCAAAATTTTCAAAAGATCCATATCATTTTCCCCCACATTCTTTGGTGGAATTTTATGTAAAGAGATAAAGTTGTGCAGTCAGATTTTCTTCTCCTCAACCGTGCTGAGTAACTCTACTTTTATCAGGTTCATTAGTAACTAAAATAAAAACTAAAAGTATATATAGTTTTAAAGCTATGTATTTTTGTGAAAATAATATATATATATATATATATATAATTTTTAATTGTATTTTTTTTGTTTCAAGGACTAAAATTACTATAAAAGTACTAAAACTTAACCAAACAAAAAAAATTACTAAAACAGTAAATAAAATTACAAAAAATTCTAAAATATAAAAAATTAATTTCAATAAAAATTTTAACTAAACCTATAATAGTATCTCATTAGCCGTGTTTCAATTACATATTTGTGCAAAATGTTTTAGATGTTGCAAAAATGATGGTTATCCAAGCATTAATCGCAAAACACCCCCTGGTTTCACAGACAAGGCTTAAGCCTTAAGCTTAAGACTAAAACTTAAGTCTGAGCTGTTTCAGCTGAAAGAAACTTGCATTGACAGGTCTAAACATGTCGGTGCCTTTGTTTTGTCTTAAGATGCAAGTCAAGTCAAGTCAAGTCAAGTCACTTTTATTTATATAGCGCTTTTAACAATACAGATTGTAGCAAAGCACTGAACATTATCAAGTAGAACAGAGTAATGGTAATGTATAATGACGAGAATTAAACTTTATTTATCAAATGCAGAGACGGTCTCTGTAGTCAAGACGACGATAATCACTATAATGCACACCATTAATGTTTTTTAAAAAGGCATGTTTTAAAAATTACTCCTAATTGAACTATGGCCTAAACTGGGCCTAAGACTACATATGCTAGGTAAATGAGAAAAGACATTTCCATTGTACTTTTGCGTAATATTCCTTTTTTAAATGGGGCCTATTTTCAACTCACAGTTTAAATTTGCTCAATTTGAAGGGTAATGGACAGCTATATATAACACTAACCAAACTAATATGGTTTTCTGATCTGTTCTTAGCTGGTTTAGGACCTCCCAGTCCAGCCAAGTGCTTGAAACCCTCCTAAAACCAGCAAATAGACCAGCAAACCAGCTTAGACTGCTTTCAAAAAACAATCTCAGCAGCGCCACTGAATGCGAGGCTGTAATTGTTTATTCTTTGTGTAAATGTGCATGTATTTCCTTGCTGAATGTGTTTAATCTAGTATAACATGGTTAGAGTGTGTATCGTATACCTCTCACACACGTCTTTGAGCGTACAAGACTTTCACCTTCATCCTGGTGCTTATTATCAAAGTGCGAGAGACTGAAGCGGGTCACGACCTGAGACAAAAAGGAAATTAAAACACCGAGGTACATTTGAAGAGAGATGAAAGGGAGAACATGGAGAAAGATGATTAATTTTCATTTCCCTCACTCTCACGTTCTCTTTCTCCGACTCGCTTTATTCTGTTTCAAAAGGCGGGAAGCAAAAGAGAGAGACTGAACGAAGCCTCTCCGCCTCTTATAAACACGCAGCGCTGCGAGCCGTTTCCACGACAACATGTCTCACACATGTGGAGTGATGGAGGAGGGAGGGAGAGATGAAGAAGGGGAAATGGAGGGGTGAAGGAAACAGCAAGTTCTCTTCTGTGCTTTAGTGCTTGTTTGTGTGAGATGTGTGTTTGTATAGTGTCCTCACTCTGTTTGTCTCGGTGTCAATCCACACATGACATTTAGTTTCTCAAATTTTCATCAGAACTCTCTCCGTCTGTAAACACCCCAGGCTGCTCTCATTTTCTTCCAACCACAACAGTTTCCATGCATTGTATAAACACCTGTATGAATGTGAATGGGTCTTGTGTTCATTTTCATGACAAACACAGCACAGGCGTTACTCTTAAATTTGCTAAATATTATCTAATCTATCTATCTATCTATCTGTCTATCTATCTAAAACATTTTGCACAAATATGCAATGGAAACCTGGCTAATGAGATACTATTACAGGTTTAGTAAACACTTTATCTCCACTGATGAGTGCCGTGCGACCCTGGATGGTCCAGATGGATGGAGTAGTGGATGGTTGGTGCACAGCCACCATGTTCCAACAAGGCTGTGACGTCAGCAAGGAGGTGGTGGAGTCATGTTTTGGGTTGGAATCATGGGAAGAGAGCTGGTCGGCGCCTTTAGGGTCCCTGAAGGTGTGAAGATGACCTCGGCAAAGTATGTTAAGTTTCTGACTGACCACTTTCTTCCCTGGTACAGAAGGAAGAACTATGCCTTCCGTAATAAGATCATCTT
>JAUMHE010000306.1:1515985-1527217 GCA_032359235.1 Enteromius mattozi
TTGAGAAATGCATTAACTGTTGTGCAAATTTAAATAGTGTTGTGAGAAATGCACCAAAGCGACTGAGAAAAACTGTAAACTACTTCAGTCTGTGTGCATTGAATTTATTTAATACATGAGTTTCACAATTTGAATTGAATTACTGAAATAAAATTTCCACAACATTCTAATTTGTTGAGATGCACCTGTATATATAAATATATATATAAATGTATAAAAAAAAAATAGATAAAATACCTAACTGTACACATTACAGAGTATATTTTTAAAAGTGCATGTATATTTTGTTTACCTTTGCCGTTATCTAAGTTAATCATTAAAAACATGCTTGTTATTGTAATTTTTGGAAAATTCATTTTTAGCTTTTAGTGTTTCATTTTAAATATATGTATTTTTTAATTATAAACTTAATATGCCGATAAATAAATATATATTTGTTTATTGGTTTGCCAGAATTCAAATATGATAGTTTAGGTTGAGGATGTGCACAAATGCATCAAAGCCAATGGGTGCCGTCAGAATGAGCTGATATAGCATGATGTTTGGACTCATTCCGACTTCAAAAACTGGTGAGCAAGAGATGTAATGCTCCATTTCTCTCCGCCTATAAAGAAACAAGCTCATCTACATCTTGGATGGCCTGAGGTTAAGTACATTTTCAGCCATTTTTAATTTTTGTGTTAACACTTCCTTCAACTGCTAGGCCGTGGTTCCAACAGTTCACAGCTTGAGTGACTTTGCAGACATGGTGTCTGCTTTGAACTCAGCCATCTTTTGCAGCTCTCTTGAGTTCCAGTCTTCAGTACCATTAAATATTTCATTATAATCTAATGTTTATAACACGCACTGCATGGTGGGTAATATATATCTATATTTGGTTTCTAAGTGTTTATATTTCAGAATCTGTTTCATATCGTATCAAGCAACTGTGCTTGTTTTTCAAACGGTGGCAACTGTCTAAATAAGATGAATAAAGCCAATAAATAAATACTGAAAGTAGATTCATGTCTGGTCTTGTATCTGAGGCTGTTCACTATATATATTGGAGCATTCCTGCATGAGCATCTGCTTATATCTTGTGATGAAGACTTGAGATTCATCTCCTGCAGTCTGTAATTTCTAAACGTGTCATATAATGCATGAGTGAAGATTGCACGTATGCACATGCCCCATTTGTGTATGTGTAACAAGACAAATGCATAGTATTCTCTGTGTGTGGCTCTGAATCTTCTAATGAGTATTTATGTAATTAGTTGTGTGATAATCTACTCCAGTGTGTGTGGATTTATGTTTGTGGTGGATATATTGCAGGTTTTCAGTGTTTTTAAGTTGCATGCAGAATTAATCTGTGTGTGAGTTTGTGTGTGTGTGTTTTACAAATTGAAATTTTGCAGCAACATAAGTGTGTTGTTGTGTGAAGGCCAGATCTTTAATAGTCTGTGTAGTCGCACTCCTCTTGATGGGTCAATGAAGCCACCGCAGGATCCACAATGAAGCCGCTGCTTGAATTGTGATGGAGCAGGAAATAGTAGTGATTTCAGGGTCAGGCAGTTTAGAGACAGAGAATGACATTGAACCGCAGTACTTGAAAAAGCAAGATATAACGAATGTTTGTATTTAAGGTGTTTTTGTTATCTTGCTCTCTCGGTATCTCCCTGTCCACTTTTATAGATAAAGGATATGTTTTGCTTTTCATTATGAATATTTTTCTTTGAACCAGTTTTTCACTCACCAGTGGGTTGTGAGCATTGATTCATTGCTCTTTTGAAATGTTTTAATGTAGTTAGCTTGTTAGATCTTAGCTGTGTTGAGGAAACCACTTTTAGTTAAAAAAAAAAAAAAAGGTTAGCCTGGCTAGAGTTTAACTACTGTAAAATGAAAATAGCTTGGAAAGCAGAGTGCACAGAGTAGCTTTGCCAGCACTAGATAGCTATAGCTACTAACAAAATGTCACACTGAAGCTATTCAAAGGGGCAGTGATGATTTAAGTGACTGTGAATGTGGCATGATTGTTGGTGAGTATTTGAGAAACTGCTGATCTACTGGGATTTTTATGCACAACTATCTCTAGGGTTTACAGAGAATGAACTGAAAAAGTGAAAATATCCAGTGAGCAGCAGTTCTGTGGGAGTAAATGCCTTGTTGATGCTAGAGGTCACAGGAGAATGGCTAGACTGACTTGAGCCGATAAAGGCAATAGTAACTCAAACAACCATGACACACTTAAAAATAAAGGTGCTTCAGAAGGCCATAGAAGAACCTTTTTTGTCTAAATAAGTCCATTAAAAAACATCTGAAGAACCTTTCTCTTTACCAAAGGTTCTTTATGCTGAAGGAAGGTTCTTCAGATTATAAAAAGGTAAGAAAGAGATGGTTCTTTGAATTGAACCTTTGATTGAATTGTTCTTTGTTGTACCAAAAATGGTTCTTCTATGGCATTGTTGTGAAGAACATTTTAAGCATCTCTAAACACATCAGCTACAGCAGCTAAAGACCACACCGGGTGCCATTCTTGTCAGCTAAAAACAAGAAACTGAAGCTACCATTCACACAGGCTTACCAAAATTGGACAATAGAAGATTGGTAGCCTGGTAGAAGGCTAGGGTCAGAATTTGATATAAACAGCAAGAAGGCATCCTGTCTTGTGTCAACGGTTCAGGCTGTTAGTGGTGTAATGGGGGATATTTTGGGCCTCTAAGTACCAACTGAGCATTGTTTAAACCTACCTGCATTTTGTTGCTGACCAGGTCCATCACTTCACGACCACAGTGATGGCTACTTCCAGCAGCGTGCCATGTTACAAAGCTGAAATCATCTATACGTTTTGTCAAAATGACAATGAGTTCACTGTACTCAAATGGCCTCCACAGTCACCAGATCACAATCCAGAGACAAATCTGCAGCAACTGCCATCATGTCAGCGTGGACAAACATTCCCAGCATTTTGTTTAATCGGTGCTATTAAGAATTAAGCCAAAGGCATATTTTATTAGTTGTGATTGATAGAATTATGACGCAAAGTTTGCTACTACCACAGTTTGCTACTGAAAAATACAGTGAAGTACCAAGACTTAAGCAAAAGTTTTTTTCTTTAATTATAGAATTTAATAAGACCAGCTTTTCTCTGGCACAGAACAGTGAAGGCTTTTAAACAAATTAATTATGTTGATCTGAGAACATAAAAAAACAATAGAGTGGGGGAACTATATATGACGTCACTTTGTAAGTGTTATGATTCGGTCTGTCTGCTCTCACCCTCAGCCACGAAATTTCACCCTATCACCCACGGACTCCATTTCCCAGTATGCTTCACTCCTGGACTAATCACACACACCTGGACTAATTACACACCTGCAGCTCGTCACCACACCCACACACTCATCACACACACACATAAAAGTCAGTCTGAAATTCCAACACGTCGCAAAGTCTTGATTTACCTTGTTGTCTTTTCTTAGCGTTATTCTGTTTTGTTTTCCTGTTACTGAGCCCGGATTGTTCCTCTACTTGTGATTGTTCGCTGCCTACCTTGACCATTGCCTTGTTTTTTACCTTGATTCAGCCTAGCCTCTGTTGTTCCTGTTTGCTTGTTCTGACCCTGCCTGTATGACTTCTCTCTGAATAAAATGCTGCACATGGATCCACACGTCCCCATCTCCTATGTTACAGTAGGCCAGTCACCTGTTAGCATCATACTGGTTCCCTCGACAAAAAAAGCCCATAGGATTTTTCCATATGGCTTTTGAATTATTGCAAAAATAAGCTCTGTGTTCAACAATAGTTCATGATACCAACATGTTTTGTCCATCAAGATAATCTTTTATGAATTTTGAAGCTTAAATACAAGTACTTACAGTACTTTAAAAACTAAACGTAGGCTATAGGCTAACTACAGTACACCAGACAACTTTTTAAAACTTATTTTTAGAAATATGTTCAGTGAAAAGGATTTGCTCTGTAGATTAATTTTATTCCATGTTACATTCCATTTCATTTAAACTGGAAAAAACTAAAACTGAAATGAGACATTAAAAATAACTAGTACAGTAAGTAGTGAATAAATGAACAAAAGCACATACAAAAGCATGTATTTCTGTACATTTCAAAAGTGAATAAATCCTTGATTATTATGAATATTTTAAATAAAAACTCATTCAGTTAAATTCTACTGCATTTAATCTATTAAATAACAAGTAATCAAGTAAGTCTTTGGATATGGTTACTTACACTGTTGCTTCTAGAAAATCCTCAATCTTTCTGCTTTCTAACAGCTTCATGTGGCCATAAACACTTTCATTTTAACTGGACATTAAACACTATGCATCATTAAAGTTTTTTGATGCAACTTTCATCGTGTATTTTCATCACAGTAAATGTGATGTTCTCTCTTTTTAAAACTCATATCATCTTGGAAAGGCATTTATTTACAATACGAAATAAAGGAAATAATCAGTATATTTTAATATAGTGTAAATAAACAAGTTTTAAAAAAAAAACTGAGAAAATAGCTGAGCTACTAAGGTGGTAGTTAAAGCTGCAGTCCTTAACTTTTTGGGGGGTTAAAAATGATCCAAAATCAGTTTTTGAGCAAGTATTGTTTTGTAATTTGAGCGGTACTGGTAGGATTTCACATGGAAATATGAGCATGCCGCTTTTCGTCTTTGCGTCATAACATCAGCTCTGTAAACATAATGAGTCCCGGGAAGTAGGCTATATTGCATGTGAAGATGCTGCAGGTGGCGGATCATTTGTAGCCTTTTCTTACAGCAGCTGGAATAATTAAACTTGTCATTTTGATGGCAGGTTGTAATCCAGAATGGATTATGTGTTACTGAAACACATGACTGAAATGATGTCATATTCCAGTTTTAAATGTGCATCTGATTACAGATAGGCTGGGATTGCACAAATTTGTCTTTCAAAGAGACCCAGTTCTGAGGAAGAATCATTTGCTTTTTTGGTTAAAAGAACAATTTCTTTATATGAAATTTGAATGCTATGACAGGTAGAGATTAGACTGTACAGAAATTAAAATCTAAATATACATTATGGTCACATAGTCATGCAATGCTGATGTTAACATTAATAATTTGAGCAATTAATAATTCAGTGACTGACAGCCACACATACGCTGTGTGTCCACCAAAGCATTTTTACACCAAAGCGGCCATACATTAGATTCATCCATGCTGAGACCCACATAAAGATTATGATTATGCAAATAACTGCAATTGCAGGATTCAAACAGAGTTGGCAGCAAAGAGGCAATCTTTATTGTGTTTGTGCGCACTTTATTTAACATGTATTAGACCATTAAAGGGAACCACCCACCTACTTCAATGATAAAGATTAAAAGTGCCAGAACAATTTTTAATTTGATCTGAAAGAAGAAAGTCACATACACCTAGAATGCTTCGAAGGTAAGTAAAATACAGGCTAATTTTCATTTTTGGGTGAACTAACCCTTTAAAGTAATAGCTATGAATTTACTTCTCCAAAATTATTAATGGTTAGCCCCTTTTTTGTTGTGGTGTACTTTGTATTTAAAAAAAAACACTACCTAATTTTGAACCGAATTGAATCATTTGTGTTTCTAAGACATATGTCGTCAGGTTTTTAGCGGGAGAAAATGTGGAAAATGGAGAGAGATAGAAAGCGAAAACTAAATAGAGATGTGGGGTGATGTGATGTACGTGGAAAAAAAAGAAAGAAATGGAAGGTGAATGCTAAAAGAGGTTCACCAGAAAAGAGAGAGAGGGGGGTATAGGGTATTAGGTGAGAGGAGAGGTAAAATAGTATAAGTGCGGGTTCGTTATCTCCATTAGCACCTGCAAGGCTAACGAGGATGTCTCTTCGTTACCATGGTAATGGCTTGTCACACACACACACACACCAAACTATTCAGTTTGCTCTTTATCACACTACATTTTCAGCATTTGTGTGTATGCGTGTTCTACTTTTGTGTGTAAGTGCCATAAATGAGTCTGGGTTGATCAATAGTCAACGATTGCTTTGTGTATGTGTGTGTTACCCCTCATTTTACCAGCCTCCTTGTCTAGGCCAACCTTAAAATCACATCGGCAGGTACATAGTGCAAAAACCCTGCCCACTCGAACCCTGTTCAGTGGGATCCAGCAGGATTGAGGACTGTGTGTGTGTGTGTGTAAGGGAGACAGCGTGTGTTTTATCTCTTGTAGTTAATGACTGCAGCACAGCTCTACAGATATTGCTTGTGTTGAGTGATCTGTGATTGTCTCCGACCGCTAGCCATTTATCAGAGCTATATGAGAGAGAAATAGACTGCAGAGAGAGAGAGAGAGAGAGAGAGACTCCAGATAAGTGATGGCAGAGGTAAGGATGAAGGTAAAAAAAAAGAAATGTAAGTTCATTTCGTCACTGTCCTATCTGTGGCTGCTTCTGTGTCATTGTGATTGAGATGAGCACAAATATATTGTGTGTGTGAGAGAGAGAGACATAATAGTGAGATTTGGGTCCCTTGCAGATGGACCGATACACAGACACACAGCAGGCCTGCTTAATAATTAACAAGGCAAATCTATTATATGAATATTTAATTAGAATCGTTCTTGCACTCTCCTGATACAGGAGTGCAAGGCTGTGGGAATGTCCGTGCGTGTGGGACTGTATGTACTGCACAGGAAGTACACATTGTGTGTGTCTGTACCCCAGTCTAGCCAAATATTTATTTTTATTTTATTTTATTTTACACCATTATACTGTAATGTTAAGAAGATTATGTATATTTCACACATTGTAACGCTTAATTTAGCAAATGTGTAAATAATATGTGTAATTATCATTGAATTATTACAATTACATTTTAATTTAATTATGTGGTTTTTACTTTTATTTCTTTCATTGTTTTATTATGCATATTACAAACAGATTATAAATAGGCAGGACTTCTATCTAGTAGTTGTTGATTGGATAGTGGCAGATGTGAATGTGAGCTTGCAATTTTTCCAGAAGATCCATTTATGATAGTTTAATTAAAAAAAAAAAAAACGTTCAGTAGTAAAAAAAACATGCATGTGGATAAGTTGTCCACAGCACATTCAATAGCATGCGTTTAGAAAATAGATGTGAATAGGGTGAAAATAGGGTGAATTTTCATTTCGTGTTGACTTTAAAAATGAAGGCCATTAAAAATGTATTGCATGCAGTGACTTTGACATCTAATTTATTTTATTTACATGTTTATTTGGCAGTTAGTCATTATTTGGTTTATGTGTATGTCTGTATAATTGTGTATGAATTTATATATAGTTTTGTTTTTTTAACCTTGCCTATGAAAACCACTTGAATATGAAAAAGAGAATAAGAGGAGGCAACAAACTCAAGAAGCAAATAAGAGAGACAGCAAACATTGGGGAATAAAGGAGAAGGAGAGTGTGTGTGTGTGTGTGCAGTGATGTTCTCATTCCCATGCCACTTCCTCTGTTCCAATATCTGTGAGAATTAGAAACTCACACAACTCTCTCTCTCTTTCTGCACTGACAGCTCAATGTCAACAGTGACCCAGAGCGAGGGAGGAGAAGGAGAGGTGGAGAAGAAGAGGAGTAGCTAGGGAACAGAATGAGTGAAGGAGAAAGGTGAGCAGCCAGTAATAACACTGCTGTGTTACTTTTGAGCAGTAAAGGATTGCATTTATCAAAGCTGAGCTTGAAGAGGGGAAATATGAAAGATGGAGGAACACAGAGCGAGAACAAGGGAAGTGACTTAATAATTGCATTCTGGGAAGTCAGAGATATATTGCGTGCATTTCATACCGAACGCATGTTTACATACTTTTTTGGACCAGATTTATAACCTCGCACATAGTTTATAGCAAACAAACACGCTCAGGTGAAAAATGGCTTTGTGAATTATTCATCAAGGAAAGTCACTCGATGGCAATTTACGATTTTGAGGTATGTATCCTCCATTGTAGATGAGACCTCCCATATTTTCAGCCATCTAGTCACATTTTCGATCAGTGCTCATGTGCATGTATGCGATTTATGCATGTTTACCATGGCCTCTCGGCACCCGTGTCACAGCCCTCCAGATGTGTGCGTTTTTGTTCGTGACATGGAAATGAACACCTTTATCCCGAGACACAACATTTTCGACCTTGTCACATGACACCTGCCATAACCAATCAGCATCCTGCTACAAACAACTGCACTCTTGAAGTATGTCTGGGTGTCGTAGACGGTGTTTGATTTGAATTTGAATTTAAAATATCGGCCTCATTACGATTTTCATTATCTAATCAATTATTCATGAGTTAGGCAAACGAAATGGCTTAGACGCTCAGCGAGCACTCGACGAGGGCGATTGGCCTTGAACTTGATTTTCGCTTGATTTCGCATTTTGCATCACTCTCTCCCCCCACTCTCTGTTTTTCTTTTTTGTTTTTTTTTTGTTTCCACTGTCTCTCTTCGAAATTTTCTTTCTACAAAATGAAGAGTGCATGAGAGTCCCAGGGGTGTGCTTTCACCAGCTTTCAAAAACTTATTCCGTGCCACGTTCAGTCAAGAAAAAGCAAGTGAAACGGAGAAAGAAGTAGAGACAGAGGTAGAGAGAGAGATTGGTGAAGGAAATCAGGGTATGTGCAACACAGAGCAATGGATGACAGCAAAACAGAAGGGAAGATGGAGGGTTGGCAGATGGAGGGATATGAGAGCTTTGGGACTCTGAGTGAGAGTGAAAGAGAGAGAATACGCGACCAGAAGTATCATGCCCATTCAAACTGAGGGGACACATGCAAAGTGGATTATAAATACAACACAATTCATGAAATATATAACTGATTATTTAGTTGGCCAATTATTGTAGGGTAAAATGTGTTTATCTAGTACAATGTGGCAGAAATGGCTACATGTGCAGATTTACATTTGCTGAATTTTTGCTTGGTTTAAAAAAATATTATATACTATAACAGGATGTGAACCCAAAACCGGACCACTTAATGAATGTTTTACATTCCATTCATTTATAATGTGAGTTTTTGGCTTTTAGTTTATGTCTTTGAGTTTTAAGATTATGTATGCTGTTTTAATATTTGGGGTATTTCATTTTATTTATTTGATTTGATTTTCGAGAAATTAAAATATTAATTTATTTATTAGGTAACATACTGTATAATGTTTAAAATAATTAATTATTATAAATTAAGCAGCTGCATAACCATTTCAACTGTGATAATAGGAAAGTTCACCAAGCACCAAATCAACATTTTTCGAATGATTTCTGAAGGATCATGTGACACTGAAGACTGGAGTATTTTAAATTGTAATAATATAACCATTATGCCTTAATTGAATTAAATAAATTCAGCCTTAGTCTTCTATTCAGGAAACAGACCAAAAATGTTGATAAGTCCTTCTGTGCAGATATTCTTCGCTCTGAAGCCAATGGACTACCAAATGTCATGAGTCTTTTGATATTTACTTTTCTGTTAAGAAAAATGTCAATACAGGAAAGAAAACTACACTCATCAAGAGATGTCATGGGGTCTTTAAAAAGTGAATCAGGACCACCACTGGAGTCCCCCTCAGAAAATAACAGGTGCGTGACATTCCTGTCAGCCACGGTAATAGTAGCATCTCATCATATTGTGACGGTACAATGGAAAGAACGGACAAATGGACCGAGAAAAAGAGCGCTCTTCAGGCATATCTCATTCAACATGACAGCTTTCCAAGAGGAAATTATGTTTAAATAAAATCTTTTTCTTTCCAGCTCAGCCTCAGGAAGATAAATAAGGAAACGTAATGAGAAAAGTTTGTGCAGGAGAAGAAAAGCCATTGTGTCTGTATATTACCGGCCACAAATTACAGCCGTTAAAACACCTCTTTGCTCCAGCTCCCCCTCACCAGCCATCCTCTGCCTGAGCAAAGATAAACACAGGCCCTAGATGGAGGGTAAAAAAAGAATCCAAATGAAACAAATGACCTCTTATTTTCATTTCATTCAACCATCCTCCCCCCCAACTCACTCCTGCTCTTCTTTTCTCTCGTTCTGCTCTCGCTAATGGTTATTTGCCTTAGTGGAAAGGGTACAGTGTTCTCAAAGAGGAGAAAAGAAACTCTCCATGTGAGAGAAAGAAAGAGAGGGTGTGGATGGTAGAGGGGGGAGAAAAAAACATTTTCATTTAGATCCATTTTCATCCCCAGCGACACAGATCCCCTTCCTCTGGCTACAATAAAAGAAAAAAGACTGAGAAAGAAAAGGGGGGAAAGAGATACAGGAGGGGTGAAAAAAGAGAATTACATGTCAATATTTGTTCCCTTTGGCTGCTCGGATAAGGGCTGATACATTACCTAGGACCTCTCCCTGTAAACCAATTCAATAACGGCGAGGTTTGCCGAGGATCACAGTGACTCAGGGGGTAGCGACGAGAAACAACAAGAAATGGAACCGAACAAGTGGGGAGGCGGAGAGATGAGTAGAAACTGGCTTAAGTGAGAGAGAACGAAAGAGAGAGGGTCAAAGCAACCAAAATCACTACTGCAACCAAAGAGACATTAAAAGGTCTTTGTTTCTGCCACCAAATGTTTCAATATAAAAAAAATAAACATTTGCGAAAGCACTTGCATGATTACTCATTTGTACTAGTCATCTTGAGAAGCTGTTGACTAGTTGAATCAGTGTTAATATGTAAATTAATCATCGCACGACTCTTAGAGGTCTCAGGGTTGTTTGCAAGAACATTGCTTTTAGAAGTTCAATGTTAATTGTACAGATTAGTGTACTTTTATTTAATTTGTCATTCTATGTTTTAGTATTTTTTTAAAATTCACCACTGTTTAAAAGTTTGAAGTCTATACGATTTTTAAGGTTTTTAAAAGTCTCTAATGCTCGTCGAGGCTGCAAAATACAGTAATGCATCATTACAATTTAAAATAGTTGTAATAGCCAAGGCCATTTTTAATGGTCATTACTCTAGTCTTCAGTGTGATCCTTATATTAAATCATTCTAATATAATTATTTGGGGCTCAAGAGACATTTCTTACCTTTAGGAATGTTGAAAACAGTTGTGCTGCCTCTTATTTTTTGTAAAAGCCATTTATTGATGTATAGAATTCATGCTGGGAAAAAAAACATCCTCCAAACTTCTGAACAATAGTGTGTAGAGTATGAAATACATGTACAGTGCCCTCCACTAATATTGGCACCCTTGGTAAATCTGAGCAAAGGTGGCTGTGAAAATAAATCTGCATTGT